>JAUZND010008162.1:0-10056 GCA_034780555.1 Coelogynopora nodosa
GAGCTGGTACAGCTGAAAGTAACAGAATGGAAAGCATTGGAATGGAAAGCAACATATGGGAAACATTATATGGAAAGTAACAGAATGGGCAGATGTGCTAATGAAGGAGGCAATTCTTCTGAAGCAAAAGTCTATAACCAGTAAGACTATCACTCACTACTTAAATATATAAACTGAATTAAAACTGTCTAATTAAAACTTTGAGATACTGTATTGTTACCTTACGTTGTTCAGTATATGATGTACATAATTCATATTTGTGTATTAAATATTATTTGTAATAAATGTGATTTTTTACTCTAGCTGCGATTTTTGGAGGAATAGGGCAGTGGCAGCACTGTCCAAAGCAATCCCTCTTTCCAAAATTTTCATGGGTTCAGCTGAACCATTTGCTGATGTACCAGGTATAAAAATTCGCATTCAAAAGGCATATATTAAGACAGCAGAATATATTTTGAAGAAAATGCCTCTGAAAAATCTACTATTAGTTTATCTATCAGCACTATCTCCGACCTCAAGAAAGTTGTCATGCACAATAGAATATCTTTCGAAATTGGCTGAAAAGACTGTGATTATTCCAAAGGACAGTATTGCTTCCTTTAATCTTGAAGTGCATAAATACAATACTAGCCATGTAGTAGTACCTGAAAATTGTTGAATCAACGAATTTTAATCAAATATCTCCTGTCAATATCCACTTCTTAGCAAGTTGGCTATTTCACTCCTGTCTATTTTACATGGCCCAGAAAGTGAGCGCAATTTTTGCATTATGGGTCAAACTCTTTGAAGCAAACTTCAAGTCTTCAGATTAAAGCTGTCGGTGCTATCCAAATGGTCAAACAATTTTTTTGTATGGAGAAAACTACATCCTGCAAAATGTTTGTCAGAGAAAACCCTATTTTCGACAGTGTTAATGCATCTTTAGTGCAAAAAATGCAAAATGCATAAAAGGCTCAAAAGAATATTTAGATCTAGAAGCTGCAGTCAAAACCAAGAAAAGAAGCAGAAGAATGTTGTTGGAATCATTGGTAAAACAGAGGTGACCATTTTTTTATAAACATAAAACGACTTGTTTCTCAAGCAAATGAAGAAGCTCAGACCAGTATCCCATCCACACGCTCAATTCTATTGGGTGCTAACAATGCTCTTAGTTCATCTTCTGTTATTGATTCTTCTTCTAGGAAACGAACTTATAAGCAAGCAGATTTAAATCAATTTTTCTACATAAAATCTGACTTTAATTATTGTACATATTTTGATACATATTAAACTGATAACATTACACCTCTACATACAATATCTTTCATGTATGATATAGCATAACATTTAGTCACGTATCTAATGCAACAGTTCTTTAATTTGTATAATTGTTGTGCCTTTTTCTCTTGCTTCTCTCCAAACTTGGTATCTATTGTTGAATATGTATGTTAGAATTTTTATAATTTTCGGTTTAATTTTAGGATTTATTTTCCAGATTAAAAAGACTACATACGAACATTTTAATACCTACATGATACCTTTTCATAATTGTATTTAATCACCTTAATAAGTAATTTACATGTGAACTGCATATCTTAAAATATTTAATTTTTGTTGCATCATGAAACTTTGTACGTATTTTATGTAGGTAATTCGGTCAAATTCTATTTGAGATTTCTATCAATTGTAGGTTTGTAGTACCGTATTAATGATATTGTTAATTTATTTTTATTTTATTTTATTATTTTATTATTATTATTATTAATATTATTTTATTAATAAATTTTATAATAAATGTTTTATTTATGTTAAATATATCCTTTTAAGTTTGGAATTCAAGAATAATGTGTGTAATAACTTAATCATTTGTATTCTAAAATTGTATTTGATTGTAATTATTTTCTTGATAACATCTTAAATTATGTTTTGATAAATTTAATATTTTCCCTGTGATTATTTGGCAACATTGAATTCTGGGTATGAGTAGTTAAACACCTTTAAATGCTTTCTTAGATTTATAACTCCAAAATTGTTGTCTCTACATGCCTCTTTATAGGCTATGCTGAATGCATAGTCATAGGGTGCAGGATGTTGTTTTTCCGGAAATTTCTACAACACAGTTGTGAGACCTGGTCCAGTTTTAATTGTTTTAAAGCATGCCATTTTTAGATTAATTTAAAAATGTAATTACATATATGAAAGCCTTTTACCTATTCATTGGGGGTTGACTTAATACAATTTTTCAATATATTATATATTTATACATAAAGCTCCTAAAAAGAACCTAAAAATAAGTTTTTATAAAAAGTGAAAATGTTATATTTAAAAATGTTCTAGATGTTTAAGTTCGAAAAAATTTGCCTGTGGCGCTATTTTTTTTCTCTATATATTTAATGATATTGTGTTACACTCAATTAAAATTTGTAAATTTTGACAATAGAAAATTTCGACTTATGAATGTAGTTTCTTAAACAAAATAATATATTATAGAATATTTTAAACACCCATTTATATGCATTCTAACCAAAAATAACCTCAACATTTTTTCGCGCCACACATGAATTTAAACTTGTTTGCTCCGCTTGTTCGTCCAAGGTCCAAGTGGATATCCGGATTTTTAAAATGTCTCAGTCCCATGCCTGATATTAACAATTGATAAGTTGACAAATGAGTAAATAAAACAAATGGTGTATATCCCTTCACCTGTGGCGTCAATATGACTAGTAGTGCATTTTCAGATTGTATTCCATTTGCTTATATATGGTTTGGTGGTTAACATGTTTAACTTATCTAAAATTACTCCTGAATGAAAATTAAATACCTTCCAGTGATTGTCCTAAATATATACTGCCGAGGGTTCTATGTCTCGCACCTTATTAATTTTCTACTGTATCTCTTTAAGTCAGCTTCTAGTTTTGGTCTGTTTTGGTTTTGTGTACTGGATGATGGCTTTTGTTAACACAACCACTGTGCAGGCATGACTTAACATCTTCTCATTTCATAGGCCTTTGTTATAACTTATAAGTACAAGTATAACTTGGTGGAATTCTTTCATTAATTTTTTACTTTTGATATTAGTCTCTTGGTTGGTTTTATTGAGTTTTTTCTATGAAGTAATATTCTTATTTTTTCTAGTTATAGACTTTCCTCTTCCCTTCTGGAATTTTTTTCCAGTTTTCTTTGTTATATAGTTACTTACCCTTTCTTTTGATTTATATTTTATTATTTCTGATTTATCACTTCTTTCTAACTGGTGAACTAATTTTGTCTGTTCAATTTTATTTAAAGATTTAAAAATATTTAAGAACATCAATATTACCTTATCCCAAAATGACCATGATGCTTGTTACTAAAATTAGACTATATGGGACTATTGGTGAATCACAAGGTGGAGGTGAAGAATTCTCTACTGAGAACCTTATTATAGTTGAAAACTGATTTAGCAATTGTTTTATAATGTGAAAAGCAAACCTAAGTGGTTTATTAATGTTGAACTCTTAACGACGAATGTAATGATACTCAATTATGCTAAATATACAGGGAACATATTTACATTGATATATTAGGTTTTAGCATAAGCAATAATAAATTTATATTTGAAGGTTATTATGCATTTATTGTGAGAATTTCTACAACAAATACTGATTGGTGTAGGTGTCACTCTTCTTTGAACTTTTTCATTCATTAAATAATATAAGTGTTTAATTTAATGTTACTAATTAATATTGTTCTATGGATATGTTACAAATAGCTTCCAATTTTTCTGTAATTTTTTATAATATGGAAGAGGAAGGGTATGCAGTTCTGTACGATCCATGACTAATATTTTAAATCATACAAATATATGGTATGTGTATCTTGTTTAAAATGATACCGTAATAAAGTATCAAAATGACTTTAATGTGAAGTGACAAAGTATTTTTGTTTATAAATACGATGATATAGAGGTGTTACAGAGGCCATAGACATGTTTATTTGAAGTCTGAAAAGGTCTATACTATAGTCTTTCTATACTATATGAAGTATATAATAATATATTGTATGTAGGCTTCCTAGACTAAAGACCCATAGCATATTACCTCTCGCCTTTTGGTACTCAGTGATTTTTAATTTTCAAATTCAGAATTGCAAACTGTCAACAAGTCAAATGTCGTATACTTGCATCTGCAAAAGTCTGATATGTAGTTTTATAAAATTTATATAAATCTTCATATAGGTTATACCAATATACTCAAAAGAACATGTGCATGATATCAAATAACATAGCTTCCGAATCTAGTGCGACCATAAATGAAAACACCCTGTTATGTGCTCTGTTGGTAGTGCCTGCTGCAATCAAAGCTATCCCATTTTTATGTCATGATTTCTGATTTGTATATCTGTATTCTATGTCTTACATTTTCGTATTAAGATATATATTTCAATTAAAATACGCTTTTAATGTTTTAGAGGACATATGGATTTACCAGACGATGGAGGGCCGTTTGTTGCATATGTTGGCAACCTTCCAACAGACACTATTCAGGGAGACTTTGATACGATATTTACTGGAATGAATGTAAGTCATTTTTGTATTATGTCAGGGTGGCCAGGGGTACTCGTAATTCCGTAATATTCTCGGATTAGAAAAATATACTCGGATTTCCTTAGAATTTAAAATATATACTCTGCTTTTGAATCATATATTCGGATTCTACCTGTCTATATCTTTAAAATATAAACTTTAAGTTAATATATGTTTATATATAGTTACAAACCCCCATTCGTCATTCACAATTTTATTTTATGAATAGTGGCAACACATCCGTTGGTCATTGAAATGTTAATTAAAAGCTTTAGTGTATTTTTAAGGTATAGAATATTGATATAAACAATACAGTCCATAATTTATTCATAGAACATTTTATTTAACCTTTTAATCCCAATAACATTTTAGTTATAAGTAACATCTCAGTATTTGTTTAATAGTTAACAAGTAAAAATATGTTATAGAGTAATAATGAAGTAGGTGCCCTTCCCAACTATTCATATGTACAATATATTGATTTTGTAACTAATATATAAAATAATTAGGTGCCGTTTATGTTGCTAATTTGTGTGTTTAGTTTTGTTTGTCGATTTTTTTAAAATAATACTTTGTGGTTTTTTCGTTTATAATTATATAATTTAATATTTTCAGGCCTCCTACTCAGCCTAAAATACCAATTTTTTATAAAAATTTAACCTTAAGAAAACCTAAATAAAAAATTAAAGGTATTCAAATTTAAAACATATATTTGAAACATGCACTATTAATGTATGAAACTGGTGTAACAGGATAACTTTGTTATAAAAAAGCAGTTTCTCAGATTCTGAAATTGCAAAAAAAACTATGCAATGTGCGAAACCAAACGAAGCTCTCCATGTCAAAAAAGAATAGATTCAAGGATTAAACAAATCTCCATTTTGTTTCAAGATAAAACTACATATTCACAATCTCAGGTAAAAAGCAGTATGATGCTTAATGCAAAGCACGTATTGTGGTTCACAATTTGCAGAGTTACTTCTACATATTGAAATGAATGGTCTAAACGTCAAAAAGAAAAGAAGACTATTGTATTATGGAAACCTTTATGGATCTTGCTCTCCGATTTGCAATTCGGCATGTTACTTACGGATGGCTCTCCCTTCGCAAGGCCTAACACAGAATTTTTGCTCAAGATTTTTTCTGACTCTGTACCACTGGTTTATATCAGCTTCATTGCCTTTGCAACATAATTTTGCGGTTTTTCTAATTGCTCAGCAAACAGCCAGTGAGCCACTTATACATTGTATGCGTGAACAAATGGTGAATTTGATATACAATGTGACAAAGAAATTCATACATTAACTCAAAGAATGTCATGAACGGAATGTAGCAAAACAAAGAACAACCAAAAACGTCTGGATGCTATCGAAATTGGGGTACAAAACCATAACTCAAAGAATGTCATGAACGGAATGTAGCAAAACAAAGAACAACCAAAAACGTCTGGATGCTACTGAATTTGGTACAAAACCATTAACCCTCTGGATATCTCCGAAAGCAAACGGTTTAATGTAAGACAACATTGTCTGCAATTTTATGTGAGTATTGTAGAAGACCTGCAACAACATCTTCCTTTGACAAACAAACTCAAGGATGCCCAATATCTCGCACCTGAAACGAGTCAAGATAGTAGTGCTCTCAAAGTTGTTTCTCGGTTGACAGAAAGGATTACAGTTGCATTGGAACAACCTCTAGCATAAGTGTTTTCTGTTCCAGCAAGTATGACTGTAGAAGATGTTTGCGATAGGGTCAGAAACCAATGGCAGTTGTATCAGACGGAGACAATTCGTAGTGAACTGCTAGTTGAAACAGAACACTGAAGTTAGCTTTCTGATATACGGGACCAAGTTTCATATTGGAATGAGTTGGGATATCAGTGGTGTGATCTCCAGTCACACCCTAAGCAAGGATGCTCCTGTTCTGGTTTTAGAAACTATTATGAATGAATATTTCTAATTCAACTAACTCTGTTCTGTACATGATGTATCTGTTCATTAATAGTATTTTTTTATGTTATGGGAATATGTATATTTAAAAAAAATTAAATGAAACTAAATAACATTAAAAAAATTTTAATAAAAATTATTTAAAAAGGTGGTCAACCTAAATTTGTAAAATTGTTGGAAGCGTGGGAGGCCTGTATGTTGTTTATGTATGTATTATTATTGTTAAATATATTTTTCTTGGTTGGGCTACAATATACATATTTTCAATATATACGTTTATCTATAGATACGCAGTGTTCGTATGGTGCGCGATAAAGAAACAGACACTTTTCGTGGATTTGCTTATGTCGAATTCGAAACTGCAGATTTCTTGAGGGAAGCCCTAACATTGAATAACGCGGTATGTTTAATTTTTAATTATTAGCTTAGTTTTATCGGATTTATGAAGTCGTTCTGCTTTCTTTTTGTAGAGATATATTGATCGTGAAATCAAAGTAGATATTGCACAAAGTCGAAAAGATGGTCAACGGGGAGGCAGAGGAGGAGGAAGAGGTAAGTAATGAAGGGACAAAATGAACATACCTTAGCTTTTATGCTAGCCGTTCTAAACAAAACATTTTAAATGATGTGTGTGAAGCTGATTTCTGATAATATATTGGAAAACTCCATCACTCGGCGTTTTTTATGTTTGTCTTTATTTTTTAATATTTTTCTTAGTTTCTGTCGTGCATATTCGTTTTACCAACCGTGTCGTGTGGTTACAATACGCATTTTTATTGATAATACGCATACAACTACATGATGTACATTACAATCGTGCAACTTTTTTTTATTATTATATTAGCTTAGCTTTTTCCAAATTGGTCATTAAAAAAACACAGGAGTAAAAATGCATGTGAACATTAATTTAATTAAAAACTATTTACTATCTGCTTTTATTGTCATTGAATGTTACTTTGCCGTGGTTCGGTTAAATTAAAATACTGTAAGCTAGAAAATATTAAATGTTGGTTAATATATTTAAATATAATGATAGGTGTCATGATGCACATACTACTTGCCATACAGCGTTGTAAACGAATCTGCCCCCTGTTTTAGGAGTATCCTGTAAATAGAAACAACGAAAAAGAGGATCCGATAGGAACTATTGTTAGTCCAGTAGGTGAGAGTTTAGTATAATATATGATGATGTTGATCTGACACATCATCCAAATGGAACAATAATAATTATATGAAAGTGGTGGAAAGATTAAATATTAATATACTAGATCTTGCAATAATGAAATGGACGGAGCATGGAATGGTGGATAAAGAGAATTCTGCATTGGTATCGCATTTTAGAGATAAGCCTGAACACGGAGTTGGTATCTTGACACATGTGAGGTTGAGATTGAATATCCCAGTTAAAATGATCTAAAACAATCTTGAAGTTCTACTTGATAACGATCTCATAAAATCTATTTTTTATATCAGAAATAAAAAATGAGTTAAAGTTTCTGACCAAGGACTAAGTAATGAAGAGGAGAAGAAATAGAACAATCTTAAAGCTTATTATTCACCATGAAGACCTAAACTAAGGGTCTGGTGATCCAATATGGTATGGGGATATTGTCTGCGTAAATCGTTGCATGTTGTTAATTACTGACATACCATACTGTTAATTGAATTTAATCACATTCCTGACTATTTATCCGTATTTGTCATGTTTTAGTTATAATTAGTTGTCTTATCTATAGTTCCATTTTTTGTCTATGGATTTACAAAATGTATAAATAGTTTGTTTGAGTTTTTTGCTAGAACATTTCAGTAAAATGTTTTCTATTTGTGGTGGATAGTTCCACTAGGATGATGAAAATTTTAATAATGTGAAGCGTATGTCAAAACTATTCATGAACCTGCATTAAATCGAATATGCATTTTAGCCTGTAAATGAGTACAAATGCGATGCATGTCTCAAGAATTTTTACGCATCTACATTACCCATATGCATTACGGTGCCCCAGAGCCAAGTTTAAGAATTAAATATATACCATCAACGAAACATAGATTTTTCATTGTACTATAGTTTAGTCTTCTTTGTCACTTGACTCAAATATGTAATTATCTCCAGGAAATGGTTTTCGCGGAGGTCGTGGTGGAGACCAATTCAACCGTGGAGGCGGCATGCATCGTGGCGGTGGAGGGATGTCTAGAGGAGGGGGCGGCGGGGGATATCAGAATGGTCCTCCCCCCGGATTCCGGGGTGAACGAGACTATAATCCCCAGAACCAGTATGGTGGTGGTGCGCCCAGAGGCGGGCAACGCGAGTTTCGATCAGGAGGGAACTTCCGGTCTAGAGGTGGTCCGAGGGGAGATGGATTCTCGCATTTTGGAGGCCGTGACAATAGAGGAGGTGGAAGTCATGGTAATTTCTAGTTTTTAAAAATGTATATGAAATATTTTTGAAAAGCTATGTTATTTAGGTTTTATTAAATAACGTCGTTACTAGAAACAGTAATATATAAAATTGTAATAATGTGTTTTAAGACTTTCATGTGATGGTGCGACTCCAATTTGTTATAAGCACAATGATATCATTTACTATTACTCTGACTGCTTCGGTTACCACGCTTATTTAAAAGTTTTTATCGTGTGATTTATCAGAATCGTGACGTCTATAAAATACATCGTCATAATTATACGCACAGCCTATTTTACTGGTTAGCTAAAATTAGATGAGTAAGACAGTTAATAGTAGATTAATTACACAATTTTTGTTAAACGTTTTCCCTATTTAACATACAGATAATATTTTATTTTATTGGAATATTTTTACATTTAGAATTTTTTAATTAAGATATAATTTTAAGAAACATTAATAAATTTCGAGGAAATTACGTATTCAGTGAAATATAAAAGAAATAATCATGATATTAGATATGCTTTTGTTGCATGTGACGGAGTGTAGACGGGGTGATCGGACATTTTTATGATAACTTTTAAAAGACATTATTCAATAAATTCATTTGAATGCTTAAAGTAATGGCTGAATTCATAATTAATAGCATTTTATTTATTGAAATTTAAACCAAATTTAGTATGAACTACTAATTAAATAATTGCATAAATGTAATTTAACAACCATAGGCTACAACCTCTTGATACACACTTCAACTTTCCATTAAAGAAGTTGTGGACCAAATCTGTTTAAACATTTTTGAAGGACAGCGAAAAACTGGCACTTAACTAACTAGATTTTGCTCGTTTGTTTAAGGAAGTGTATTCTCAAATGACACAACGTCGTGGTCATATTGTGAATTCCTTTAAATATTGCGGTTTCTTTCCTTTGGCAAATTTTCCTTTCCTTTCCTCTCCTCTTCAACAGCAAGATGCTTCAACAAATTCTCAAAACTTGTTGAGAAAAACGATCAAAAGTCCAGTAAAAGTGGGTAATCCCTATCATCAAAAGAAGCATAGTGTAATAGCTTGCTCACCGGATTTCCTGGGAAAAAAAGAAAAGCAAGCTCTCATTTCCAAAGGTAAAGCTTTTTCCAAAGAAGACTCAAAGGGCTATCCAGGAAGTAT
>JAUZND010008163.1:0-10054 GCA_034780555.1 Coelogynopora nodosa
TTTTAACTGATAATAATGGAAACTAATATTTTTATGCTGATAATTATCAGTCTGATAGTTTTTATGAAACAGGCCCCAGATCAAGTCAATAAGCAGATTCGAGAAGTTTTTCTTGGTTTTATTGAGATTGAATGGATCACAGTGCAAGTTTTGGCTGATCGTTTGTTATGTTTGTATGAAGAAGTGGACTTGTCTTATACATCAGTGATTTACAAGGGCAATGCTATGATGGTACTTCTAATATGTCCGATAAGAAAGAAGGACTGTGTTCCCTGATAACTTCACAAAATCCAAAAGCAATTTACATCCACTGCAATAGTCATATTCTCAACTTTACCATAGACATAGTAAAAGCATGCAAAGAATCTATTGTTCAAAACATATTGGTGAAAATGACAGATGTCACAGTTTTTATCAACTACTCACCTAAAAAAGAATCCCTCCTAGAACCCATTTGCCAGAAAAATAAAGTTAATGTTAAAATGAGAAAAGTCATAATTGGGCTTTGTAAAATTCGATGGAGTGAACAACATTCTGCATACAAGAGATTTTACCTGTCTTTTCCATTTTTAATTTCAGCACTTGAGATTATTCAAGGAACATATGATGGAACTAAAGAATATGAAGAATCATACACAACAGGCTGGTCTGCTGAAAACAAAAGAGATGCAACAGCACTTCTTAATGGATTGTGTGGTTTTGGTTTCATTTTCGGTCTCATCAATTTATCGACTGCTATAGTATACCCTCTTCAAAGAATAACAAAATCATTGCAGAGTTGATCCATTGACATTGTTCATGCCTATACCTCTATCGAAGAGGTGAAACAAGACATTGCTCAAATTAGAACCAATATAAATGAGCATTTTTCGCAGATATATAAGCAATCATTGCGCCTTGCAGAGAAGGTTGGAGTTGACAAATGTTTGCCACGAACAGTAAAATGCCAAGTTCATCGATCCAACACACCAGAAAACACACCTGAAGAGTATTACTGACAAGTTATTGCAATTCCACTAGTTGATACTTTGGGTTAAGAAATGAATTTGCACTTCTCAAAGATAGCACTAACCCTTCAATGTTGATTTCCTTGATACTAAGTACCAAGTCACTGTATACAGATGATCTTCCCAATGCTGATATTTGTGATCTCGAGTTTGCACTTTGGAAACAAAAGTGGGAAGCAGTTGATCTTGATACAAGACTGTCTTCGTTATCTCAAGCCTTGATTGCATGTGATGAAATGATATTTCCTAACATATTTGTGCTTCTCAAAATTGGATGTACTCTACCAATAACCAGTTGTGAATGTGAATGATCATTTTCCATACTATATCAGCTTTGTACATGGTTACATTCATCAATGACAACATCTGGTTTGTCCTCACTTGCTCTGATGAAAGTTTATTATGGGCATCCATTTATTGTAAAAACTATTGTTAAAAGATTTTTGGAACTGCAAATCCCACAGAATTAACATTTCCAACTTACTTTTTGAGTAATATCAGGGTGTCCAGCTCTTGAAAAATCATGGAAATCATGGAAAAGTCACTAAAAAATAATCTCTTGAAAAATCACGGAATTCAGTCAGCTTTCACGGAATTTTTTTAATAAATTTTGTAAAAAAAATTATATCTCTATTAGCTGCATTCTTTGCTTTAATTTCATTAAAAAAATTGGATGATGTGTGTCGGAAATTGATTTTGAAATATCATCAGCTAAAAATGTTTTAAAACTCGCTTTTTTCTAAAAAATAAATGCCTTGAATTTTCAATAAATATCTTAATTTTGTCTTAAATTATCACAGAAAAAATATTTCCTATAACGTTGGACACTATGAATATTAATAGGTGCATATAATTTTATTTTTGATAAAAACATAATTTGTATTTATTTTATTCTAACTATAATTAATATGTTTGTACCATCCATGTAAATAAAATTAATACATTTGTTCTGTATATACATATATACCATTGACATTGATGCTGGAATTTAAATATTTAATAATAGTGTGTATACCTCCTACCTACATATTATATAGTAATTAAGTTATGGAAATAAATACAATAAAATCGATGTATACCTACCTGTGTATAGGTACTACTAGAAACAAACATTTTATAAATTTAAAGGTAATAAAATGTATAAGCTAAGAAATATAATGAAATGTTGCCTATAACTGTCCTTTGCACTTATTTTGATATATTTCAACCCTGCTTTGAAAAATCCTGGGGGCACATGGTAAATTAATATCAATAATTTATACAAACTAGTTTTATCTTAAGCATATATTCAGTAATTTACATATATATTTATGTATACAGGTCTGTAGCATGGTTTTAATAAGGGGTGGTTAATTTTGAGCATGCTTTATGCATAAATGTGACCATATGACATATTTTATGGCATATATTATACTCAATATATAAACATATATAGGCTATATATTTTTAAAAAATCACTAATATTACATGTTTATATTATTTATATTTTTGTTTAATATATTTCTATAAACTAATAATATTATGAAATCGAATTATACTGTTAAAACTTAAGGCTTAAATAATTATTACCCTTCATTCATGCTTTTAGTATCTCATTTGAAATCTTTGCCTTCCAATATTATATTTATGGTTGATTTATAACTTATAATTTCCATTGACAATTTGTTTCAAAAATGACCATCATGCCCTGCACATTTTTTCTGGTACCTTTTCAAGAAGCTGAGTCCATTTTAAGCTGTTTTTAAAAGAAATTATAAAAATGTTTTATATGGTAACATTTTGTACTTCTTTCTCTGATGCTCTGTCATGTTAGGCAGCATGCTGCAGCAATAACTAAAGTTTAATTAATGACCATTACAATGAATTCACATGTATTGTTAATGGTGAAAGCTGTTTAGTTTTTGCCTGTATATTCACACATTAATATAAATGAAAAATTACTTATTTAGCTTACATAACATAGTAAAATGAGGTTAAATACATTTTTTGTATTACCATATTATATATATTATACTTATTTTTATATTTGCACATGTTAATATCAAACTTAATTTCATTATAATTATAGAAATAAATAAACATAGATAGTGTTGCAAGCATTACCCAGCCATATTGTGAGTATTACTTGGTTAATTGATAAATTCAAAGAAGAAAAGAATACACAAATATGTTCTAGTGCTATTGAAAACACTCTTAGTTATGTGTTGGCCAATCAGTTTAGTTGTACAATATAGTTTTCATACAATTGTCATTTCAAGACAAACAAAATAAATCGTATGTTGACCTCTGTCATGTTACTTTTTAACTGATGTAACAAAATAATAAAACATGATTACTTGTTTCCAAGCTTTAAAATTCTCATTAAAAACATTATGGAGATTAGTTTTATGTGCAATAATATTTAATATCTGAATTTTCAAGTGGATATTTCAATGGTTTGTACCCTGGCCCCTGCTCCTGCCATTTTCAGAGGTAGTTGCTCCATAAATAAAAGGGGTTAACCTAATATTAGTTTCCTTCAATGACATTTAGATTATGATTTGTTTTGCAATATTACATATAATTGAGGCATATGTACAATATTTTATTGATCAGCTTATTTACTTCAGAATGGAAAACTCAGAAATAAAAATGTATAAATTTAAAATGGAAATAATGGAAGGCATTTTGGCATAGACATACTAAAATATTAATTTATTAATATACTTTTTTTTATGAATTCACTTATTTTTCATATACATATAATTGTATTGTACTAATTTATAATAAAAATCATTTTATCAGAATTTCTTGTGACCAAAAATATAATGTATATTATTATTTGCATACATATACCTTATTAAAGTAATAATCAATTATTTTATGTTTTGGCATATGAAAAATAATATACTATGTCAGTCTTCCTATGCAACCAAATAACCTCTTACAAATGCTACAATAGCCAAACAAATAGGGAGATAAAATATCCATCAATTTTATAAACCTTTTATAGGCAGTTGTACCATTGAAGTTGCTTGTAAATGATGGCACATTGAAACTTTTATGAAGAGTTCTAACCCACTAATATAATTCATTTCCTATCTTGGATTATTACCAGATATATTCTACAGTAACTCAGGAAGTGGTTATTCTTGTTTTTTGGAGCTAAAATATTCAATCCTATAATTTGATCTATAACTTTAAAAATATAATTATGTTTGGGGTATCATGTTCTGAATCTGTAGTGTGACCATTATAACATCTTTTGAGTGTTCATATTTTTATATAACATTATAATATACAGTAGTTGTATTGTTGAATGTTTATGAAATAAGGGGCAAATATTTTCATGATTTTAATTATATCTCTAATTCTGTTTATATAAGGCATATTATATTGTTTAGGAATATTTTTCATAGGGTTATGAATTCCAATTTAAAATAATATTAATTTTATTAACAGGATTTAAAAAATATTAATTGTTCATACAAATGCACATTTTGTTTATTGTTTTTTTTAATGTTTGTGCTGCTTGACTACCATATATAAAGTTATTTCTAATAATCATTAAATTACTTTCTAATTTAAAAGACTGGTAACCAAACTTTACAAGTAACCAAACTAATAAATCATGTATTGTCTGACTACCTCCAAATATTGTTGAAAGTCAGCATGATATTTCCCTAATTCAGGGCTGTATTTATGGGTATCCCTGTATCCTGCTCGGTACCAAATTATTTCCCGGGATACCAGTTATTTTTATTGGTATCCTGGGCGGGATACCAGAAAAATAAAATTAAATACACCCCTGTAATTGACACAAAAAATTGGATTGATGCATAATCCTTACAATACATATACTTATATTCCATTTTCACTTGCTCACTCACATTTGTCTTTTCTTGGATACACACTTTTCACACATATATATCAGATTTCAATAATTTTTGGTCAATCTATTTATTTTAATGTTATGTAATGTATATAAATTCCACCATTTGATATTCTCCATTAATTCTACCTTCCACAAATACAATGAAACAGTTTCATAAACCTAAGACTATGTAACTGGTTTGCCAAGAGGTTGCAGGCATAATAAGTTAGGCATTTGACTTAGAGTACTATCCAGTGACTCTAGTTTCAAATATATTTATCATTGATATGTTTTGTCATGCCTAAGATTGTCATCTATACATTGAGTTGGTAAGGTTGTAGCACACATCAATCTTCATTTAAAGTTTTGTACTTATTCACTTGCTTGTATATTAATTAGATAATCTCCATTTACATTTTACCATCTACCTTAAAATCATTTTAGGTTTCTTTTATGATGTTTTCCGCATATATATGTTCTATATAGATTCAGCTATACATTATATACTTTTCTTATATGCAAACTGCTTTTAAATTGTTTATGAACAGCTGCTTCATGTTACACTAAAACATTTGGTTATAAGTTATGTTTGTTTTGTTTATGTATTGAATATTGTATTTATTTTTTATATGAACTGCTGTTTTGTGAAGTATAAACTTTTTAAACATTTAATCTGATAACAAATATAACCCTATAGTTTCTTTCCTATTTAATTTTTTTAAACTTTATTATGAAAGTATAGTAAATATTTTGGAAGGTATTTTTAGTAATTTTATCCTGACTGTAGTAAACTTTAAATGCATTTTCTTCTGTTCTAAAATTATGTGATATATCATTTTTTCTTTGTGTTGTATGATGTTAACATTTAAATTTTACTTTTGACATATAGTTATAATCATGTGCCTAAAATGGTCATAACATTATGTAACACATTGGATTAATATTTCAGTGTGTTATGCTGATTGTTGATAAAATTCATTATTATTAATATCCTACTTATAAATAATATTATATACAAATCCATCTCAGTAAATTCTTCTCTTAATAATTATAATGTATTATTTAAAGGCATTAAATGAATATGTACATATCATTTTTTTTGAATAAGTTTGATATAAATTCAAATAGAAACTTGTTAGCCAACTGTTTGTAACAGTAGATTTTTAGCTGGTGACATTGTGATTTAGTTTGAAATAAAGTACTATTTCATTCTTTTAACAATAATGAGACAATTGTGCTATCTATTTTTTTCTTTTTGTTGTATGTGTCAGATATTTAAAGAAATTTACTTTATTGATGCTATGCTATATTAACCATATACGTTTTTTGTACTTTATCAGATTTTTCAATGGACTACTCAGATTTTGAAAATGAAGACAGTGATGCTCCAAATGAAGAGTTGGAAAATTATCTTTATAGTCTGGTTCATTTTGAGAGTAATGAAAACACAAGCGGACAAAACTTATGCAATTCTACAAAAAAAATACCAAAAAAGCTACATACTAACTTAAAACTAGTAAAAAATAAGAAGCGATCTGTAAATATCACTAACATTGATGAGGCAGACTTAAACAATCACCTTCTTTCAAAGAAAAAGTACACAGGCAGTCATTTTAATTCCTTGAAGAAAATAACCCATGAAACTTTAAAAAAGATTGCTAATGATACATCAATGTTTTCATCACTAATCAGTACAAATTCTAAATTAATCACAGTTAGTAATGATAGTTCAGATAATGAAGTACCTGTTTTAGACTACAAGACAGCAGAGTGTTTTCATTTAATTGGGTCTAAAGAAGTAATATCAGATTGCTCATCTAGCGATGATGTAGTTCAGATCGAGCCTACTCCTTCAGCATCAAAAATAACACCAACAAAGGCTCTTATTAGTAAAGAAATACTGTCATCATCAAGTTCATCTTCAAATTCTTCTGAGTTGAGTTCTTGTTCTCAAGAGGACACTTCAGTTCCTATAGATGTTACTCTGAATGACAGCACAAAATCTCTTACAGTTTGGAATGTGGATGTTGAAACTATTAATAGTAAAAATAGGGGTTCTCGTTATTATGATGGAAATTTTACAGTGTGTGATATATGCTTAAAGAAAGGTCATTTAACATCTGCTTGTACGCGGGTAAGTGATTATAAGCTATTATTATATGTGCATTTTTTATATTACATATAACAATATTTATTACCTGTTTGCATATAAATGTTCAATTGAAGTTGTTTTTTAACCCTTCACCAATCAACACATTTTGAAGGTTTTCCCAATAGAATGGTGGGAATTTATATCATAATATAATATCAATATATTATGTACAACAACATTAATCGTAACTAATATAATTTAACTTGGAAGACCATATTTATTGATAAATATTTCATGTAATATAGTTAAATATGTTATCGGTTATGAAGCACTCAATTTAATGGTGAGAATCAAATGTGTGTTTATAAATTATTATTTTATTCTATATATTTCATTGTCTACTGTACTTTGTATCGTATATAAACTGGGTAAATTATTTCAATAAAAAATACTGTTATTCATATTAAACATATTCAAAATGTTAGAGAATGTACTAGTACTTTTTGAGAGAATGTCTGCAGGATAAAATTTGAATTATGAAGAACAATTAACATTGTAATTAACTGTAATCAAACAGTTTTGACAATTAGGAAATTGGACCCGAACCTCAGGTTTGCCTGAGGAAATTGTATTGACGACTCTAATTTTAAAAATTATTGAAATAGTGCTGAATTCCGCAACAAATAAATATATTTTTGAGTCTACGACGAATATCTTTCACCATCCTTTTTTCTAATATCTACATAGAAGTATTAGAGGGAATAATCCAGATCAACAATGTCAGAAAATTCATCAATATTCTTCAGTACCATTAAAATGTTATCGTCAAATCTTGTTCTCCACTCCTGTAACCAATCCTTAAAAATGTTGATAGCCCATTTGCACTTATTTACTATATTCTCTGATTTGGAGCTTTTAATGCTATAAGCAAATCTTCAGTAAGTACTTTTAGTGGCATACTACTTTCGTGTATTTTCATTAGAGATTTCATCAAAACAGACACCTTCAGCATTTGTAATTGAAGATTGTTTCACTCTATCCTCATTAAAAATGATCAAACTGACATCTAAATCTTCTTCTAAGTATTGCACTAATCAGGAAACAAGAAGCAATAATGACTTTCTGTAGTGTATGTATCTTTAAATAATATTTTAATTGACATATAGATTAACGTAGAGAAAATCCGCTAAATAAGACAATAAAATATATTTAATTATTTTTTGGATGTCCATGCTTTAAAAAAGTTCTTGGATGCTTCGCATCCTCGTACCTTCTTAGCATGGAAATCCATAAAAAAAATTAGTTATCATTTATATAATAAGTTGATATTGAGAAATAATATTGGAGTATTAAATTAGTAAACATATCAAAAAAGACTATTACACAGTGTCTTAGTTGATTAGTTTGTGCAATTTTAGAAAATGATATACATTTTATAGCACCTTTAACTTTAACAAAAAGACTTTCATTTATGTACCATATTATAGTATCATATGTGATAAAATTATCAAGTAAAATAATGCAACAATTAGTAAATTTTTTATACCATGCTTATAACGATAATCAAAATATAATACTTTGGATGACTCAATATTGGGTCAATTATTTTTTTTAGATATTTCTTGAACTTAATATGTACTCCTTTGACCGAAAAACAATTGAAATATTTGGGTTGGTGAAGTTTTATTTTGATTTTAAAGCTAAACGGTATATAAATGGTTCATTTATATAAGTAAATATATAACATAATATTAAAAGTTCTATTTTTTATTATACTTTCAGTCGGAATGATACAAAGTAGAAATAAAGCTAGCAACAAAATCTCAACTCTACAAAAATCGATTAAAACTGATGAAAGTTCTGTATTACCCAGACTATTATAATAATATTATGCACTAAAAACTATATTAGTCATAACATGCGCTAAAGTTTATATATGATTATAAAATATAGGTTTTATAATTTTAACAGACCATTGGCAGTCCTGTTTATCGATACTATGTTCTTTAACCAATTTTAATGACTAAAGCGTTCGATAATATATATTTGGCATATTTTTTATTTTCAGACCGGTCCAGTGTGTATCCTCTGTGGAACGGAAGGACATCTGCATGCGGCCTGTCCTAATACCCATTGCCACGCCTGTTATGCCCCTGGGCATTCAATTAATAAATGTCCCTTGGTCAATTACTTGAGTCAAACCACCTGTACTCGATGTGGTAGTCTGGGACATGACAAATCGGTAGGAGAGTATTTTTTTTAATGAATATCGATTTTATATAAGTTTTTCATGTTTAATTTGAAATAGGAAGATAAATGTTGCATTTATGGGTCATTCCAGCCCAGATCACTCAATCAATGTGGCAAGTATCTTTAGAATCGCCAGAAAATTTTTTTGTTGTATACCTGATCTGCATCTAGGTCAAATCAAGTTTAATTTTGCTAATTTTTTTTTTAGTTAAGATGCTATGGCCATTTTAAAATTGACAAATTGGAGAAAAATGGGTGACGGCCGACAAAGTACAAATAAGTAAATATACCATAACTTTTTTCTGTTAATTAGGAAGTATTTGATTTTTGTTGTATAAAAATGTATTCTTTTATAGTAGATAAATACATTTAAAATTGGAAAATTAGTCATTTGTTATGATATGTTATTTACTTTAATTTAATTCCTTTGTTTGTATATCATATAAATCTTAATAAGATTGAAGCAAAATTTATATATTAATCTTGCAAGATAATATTAATATCTTGTGTCAAGAATCTTGCTAGTATTAAGCAATATTTTAAAATCTTGCTATGATCCTGGCAGTATTAAAAATGAGAGGGTGACTAATGTTACTTATTTAATTAGCTAAGATATAAACTATGTTTATTAATTATAATTATTATCAGGGACTACTCATATTTCATGCAATTTCAAGTAATAGGCTATTTTTTAAAGTTTAATATTTTGAGAACTATGAAACACATTACTCTGATTTTTTGTAAATATTCATTGGACTGTTTTTAATATTATGTCTGTATTTGTATTTATTGTAGTACAAGCCAACGAGTAAAAATACTCATGATCAAGTGGTGTACATATAGTTACAAAGG
>JAUZND010008164.1:0-10054 GCA_034780555.1 Coelogynopora nodosa
ATTCAACTGAAAGTCATTATTATTGTCTAGTCGAGCTGCAGCATTGGTGCAATCTATAATGTGCTGCATAGTTGGACGATCAATGAACAGAGTCCACGCGTCAAGCGGTGATTTCAAAGATATATATTATATCATTGTACGATCGTTCGTTCGTTCGTTGTGAAATTAAAATTAGAATCACATTATGAATTTGGAGTTCAAGGAGTCTTACATCTGATGATTCAACTTTATAGTTACAAATTTTAATATTATGTATTTATAATATTATATGGACATTTAACATTTAATACCTTAATCTCAAATTAGGCTCACTATATAAAAAATACTAAATTATATATGACTTATTAAACAATATAATTTATATATACGACTTTTTATATAAAGATTTTTTAAATAAACTAACCAAATTTGTTTAATTTGAATAGGATAATTTTGTACTTAATGGTAACATCAGAAAGTCCAGTCCTACTTTAGTGAAAAAAAATATTTTTAAAGGGTTTTACCCCGATTCACCCACCAGATGCGCTTCCCGCGACTCCTGATAGTACCCCGACTGCTGATGATGATGCAGTCCGCCAATCGACGACTGTCCGCCACCGCCACCACCTCCCCCCGGATACACGGCCTGCTGACTTTGTCCGTGAAGGCCCAGGCCCGGTCCCTGGGGTGGGCGACAGGCACGAATCAGCGCGTTGTACTCCCGCTCGAGGGTGTGCCGGGGGATGGAGGCCTGCAGCGGGATCTGGAGCAGGAGGGCGAGGCTCTTGTGGTCGAAGTCGGGGTCCAGGGCGAGCAGGGCGCCGTGCACGCCCGAGTCGATGAGCTGGTTGGCGTACTCGCGGAGGCCCAGCGACTCTACCCAGGAGACTACGATCTCGTTGGACCATACAAGCAGATCTGTGTTCGGGAAAAGTTTTCGGCCAGTTTCTATTTTAAACAAATACATCTCTTCATTGATAAAATAAATGTACCAATAACCATGAAAATTATTTATCCTATACATCAAGGTTACGAACGGACACGGGTAAACTCAATTGATGCAATTAAAAAGTCGTTAACTATATCATTATTGATTTAACGAAATGGAAAACCTCCACAATCGACTTGAACAATAAACTGCCACCCACATGACAGTTCAACAATGAGAATAAGTCTACAGAAACTGATAAACACCACCGCCAAAAAAATATATAAAAAGTTATGATTGATATGTTTATAGAAAGAACAAAGGACCAAAATGATTCTGAAATATCTAACTTTGGTAACACAACAACGGCTATGACTCTGTCATACATTATTCCTTCTTATGTCCTTTATGTTGTTGTTTATAATACGTTCAATATACCACCTACTAATAATTAATAGCCATCGCGTATATGTCATTAGTGTATATTGAAAAATGGTTACGTTTTTAATATTTTTAATGCGTAAATTTATAATATTACTCAAATAATAATTAAATACAATTATTGCTAAACTATTTCTATATTACTTATCAATATAGCAGTAGTGTAGTGCATAAATAAATAAAACATATAAAAATATTTCTTAAATCAAATATTTATTTAAACATTCACACAAATAAGCATTTCGATCAGTCAATTTTAATATTCACGCAGTATTATTGCAATTCCTAAAATTGGTTGACGCGTAAGACATCATACAATGAATACCGAACACACTGTATAAGATTACAGCAAAATAATATATAATTATATATAATTATGTATTTATAAGAAATAATAATTATATCAATATTAAGAAAAACAAAATTCAATTTTGACCAGAGACACAAAGTTTGACTAGAGACATAATAAAAAAAGCCCAAATTTTCTATATGTATTACAACAGATACTCAAAAATATTCTCATTAAAAATTCCTGATGCAACTGTGCAGGAAGCAAAAAACACAGAGTTGATAAAGTAATCGAAATAAAACTCAAGCAATTTTCAAAAACTTACTATATATTTTCAAAATTCAAAAATTGCCTCTAGATGACCACGAACACTGAATTAAATATATAACCTCTTCCCAATGTAAACTCCTCGCTGCACCCAACAGTACACTACACCAATCCTGCAACCTACCGGAGAAGTCCTGCCGAGCCTTCTCCCTCCGCCGCTCCAACTCATGCCGTGCGTAGTTGAGTCGCTTCAGACAGCCGATCCCATACTGCAGACTGGTCCGATGGAAGTTGTCCACCATCTTCAGGTGCGTCCTCAGGTCCCGCTTGGTCAGGTGGTCCAGCATCCGCGCGTCTACCAGACTCTCCATGAAGGCCGGCCTGTACAGGCCCAACCCCAGGCTCGGCAGCCAACAGTTGCCCACCCACTCGTGGTTCATGTCCCCGTAGGCGAGGCTGTTGGCCGAGGGCCGCGGCCCAGGGCTGGCCGAGGTCAGGCCGACCATCTCCTGGATGGCGAGGCGGAGTTTGAGCCGGTGGAGCGGGTTGCTGATCCCGATCTCACGCTGGATCTCCTGGTCGGAGAGGGAGGACATGATCCCGCCGGATTTTACGTTGGCCCGACAGGCGGCCACGTACCAGGCGGGCATGCCGACCCATAGCTGTGGCGAGGGGGGAACGAGAGAGTAATTACTTTTCTAATATTAACTATTATATATCTAGCAGTAGTCTGCAATCGACACCTAGAAGAAATGGATGATGTACAATAGTTAAATAGTCACACGGTCTTCGGCGCAAAAAAGAAGAGATCCGTTGATACATATTTAAAGTATATATAAACATATGAACATTTGTAAAAAAAAGAGGAAGTTTTATATTAAAATATAATTAAATAGACTTATGATATTTAATAAAAACTAAATATTAACGATGTATAGTCTTTCATAGTCGATAATGCCTAGCTGAGCTTCATAATATCACAAAAACTAATTTAAAATAAAGCGTCTTTCTAAACTTTATGAAGATCCGCTGGACGTTAATCGGTCAATTAAAAGTGTTAAGAACGCGGAAATCTATAAACCGTTCTTAACAGAAGTAATTCTCTAGTATAATTTTTTAAATATTATAATATCGAATAAAAATACAATCAATTGGTTTCGCAGCTGTTTGAAGTAGTCTGGAGAATATAGATAGTAGATCTATCATTATGGAATATTTTACAGTTTGACATATTGTGCACGTTTAGTCTTTGAGAAAAGTGGCGATGAGTGTATTATTAATTAGTGTTTGCAAAGATAAATTAGATTGACCAGACGAGTTGTAAAAAAATGAGAAGATTCAATGTCCCTGAACTTTAAATATTTACACGCGGAATGAGAGAACGATTAAATAAAGCAAAGTTGTATTATATTATTGACAATACATAATAATTGTACAACTTTGAACTTTATATATCATTTGAAATATGATCTTCATCGGTATTAGTGGAGGCAAACTTGTCCCATTTTTCTAGCATTAAGCCTATTGTTACATATTTGAAAATTGTGACCAATTTTTCATAGCAAATCTAGACACACTTTTGAAGAAAAAAATTACGCCATATTGTCGTCTAATTATCAGGTTTTTTGTTTTTTTAAATAACCCCCCTCGAAAAATTTATTTAACCATTTTCAAATGTGTTGGAAAATTAAAAAGTGACACAATTGTAGACTTTTATGTACTATAATGATTTTTTCCTTTATATTCCCAAACAATTTTCAGGGCGACTTAGCGACTCTCCTCAAGTATACTTAAGGAGAACCACTTTGACTAGTAACTGCCGAACATAATGATTTTAAACATTTAAGTTCCAACGGCGCCTGCAAGCATGGGCACAGTAGCACATAGCCACTCCTAAATATTTTATTTATCTTGCGCCCTCCTTAAAATTCGCAAATCGCTGAATACATGTGTTTGTTCTATATTATTATACGACTAGATATTACTGATCTTATAAACATGTTTCATAAAACACTCTTCTTATTTTTTATTTCACCATGTTATAAATAATCTGTTAAATTGATATCATCACGGTTTCCTGGTAATGAAAACGTAACAAAATCGCGCCCCCTTTTTTGCAGCGTGCACATGCCAGCTTGAGTTCCTACAAATGTTCATAACATGTAAATGGTAAACATTGGTCAATTTTATTTTAATTATCTTCAGGGAACGATATCCAGGGTGCATGGAAAGTCTTTATGTATATAATGTATACATATATAAGTTCTGCAGATATATTTGGTTGTCTGAAGTGACGTCTAAAAGGAATTAACAATCAAGTGCAATCAGGCAAGTTCGAACTATGTATATTGACACTTATTAATAAATAATTAATTTTGAGTCACACTGTGATCATTTTAGTCCGCGTAGATCTTGTATTGAGGTATACAATGGTTTAAGGATACACAGTGCCAATTTCATCTGGAATGCGTCACATGAAGTTATGGAAGGCCTTTTCAAAATCAAAATATATATCCAAATATATACTAGTCAAAAGACATTCTCTTAAAGTACTTTAGGAGAGCCACCAAGACGTCCTCAAAGTTCTGTAGAAAATATTTAAACAACTTTTTCAAAAAAATCTGTAACACACAAAAATCTACAATTTCGCTACCGCAGATTGCGATGTCAACGACGTTGTCCAAAATATTTAAAGGAAATCCAGAAATAGTGCACATAAATATAATTCTGAATTAAATGACACAAAAATCGATGCAACATGACAGTAAATATTACAACCTTACCGAAAGTTGTCGAAACCCACCTCCGATACCTACTACTCTACTGTTGATGACAAATAGCGATACCAACGGCGGGTTAAGTAACTTGTATCGTCGCACTCGTAATACTAAAATACTAAAATTGTATTTTTTAAAGACAATTTTCGAACAACATAAATTAATTTTTTAAAAGACAAATAGTAAAAACTTAGTGTGTAATCTCAACACAAGTACTCACAACTATCATATCAATAGATTATAATATTTCAAAATAAATTATTTTAAATTATTAAAAAAAACATTTTAATAAACGAGTTAAGGTCCCAGATTAAATAAAAGTGTGAATAGGGATTTTATGAATAATATTTATCAATTTATTCGATTCAGGTATGAATATATTACTTAAAAGTGTTCTTTTTGTGATTTAGTGTTAAATTTATAAACACATATTTTAATTTTTGTTTTAAAATAGTTTATTAAATTATTTATTTACATAATTTTAAATGATAAGTCTCTAATTCATATTTTATTTTAACATACATATAGTTTTATACTTTATTTGAAGTTTCATATTTTACTGTTAAATGTTACTGTAGACAGTCATTACTTTCTAATTAACTATGGACATTATCTTGAAATTAATATTAATTAAAATAAGAAGAAGTCTTCAAATAGGTTAACGTAATATTTTCTAATCAGATTAAACGTTTTCCTAAACAGTATATTATATAGTAGGGAAAATTAGTCCTGACAGGAAAGTTCTAATCCAGAAAACAATCATAGTAATTATGAATCAATACAAATTTAAACAGATACTATGCAATAAAATAAATTTTTCATTTTAATCACATGAACATAAATCATTTTAAATCCCCCAATATTATCCAGCTATTATAAAAATGTAAATACATTCTAAACATGCTCGTTATTTAAAATTATAGGTATAGGACATACACCAGACAGTGAGTTAAATAATAACAGCATCATATATTTGAAGACCTTAGTTAACAACGCAACCATGTTGACATTGGTCCGGCAAAAGTTCTTGAAAACCCTCATATAGATACAACTTTTGATATGTGTTTCCTCAGTGACTCACTCAGTTTAATAGTCCAGCTCACATCCCTATA
Source organism: Coelogynopora nodosa (assembly GCA_034780555.1). Lineage (NCBI taxonomy): Eukaryota > Metazoa > Platyhelminthes > Proseriata > Coelogynoporidae > Coelogynopora > Coelogynopora nodosa. Next base: position 5,794 of record JAUZND010008164.1, read on the forward strand.
AACTTTTAACTTAAACAATTAAGTTAGTAAAGATCGTATGTATAATTATCCCTATTTAAATCTAGGTGTGATTTATTATTAATTTCATTGAAACCATTTTCATAAATAAAACGCTCATATAAGCGGATATGTACACTACACTCTCAAGATATAAATATTTTCTTTTCTGCAAGAAATAAAAAATATAGAAATAAAAAATGAAATACAATTATTATGATAGGATAAATAAATAATAATTAAATTAATTTCAAAAAACTTAATTTATAAAATCTAATAAATAGATATTCTTATTATTCATATTATATATGAATACAGTATGTATACCTATTATGTAATATATATTTCGTACATTTCATGGATAATTTCACAAACGAACACTTCTATAGGAATTTCAAACTGTGTTGGTGACCTTCAATAGAATTTTCCAAATTTTATTTAAATTGAGTATGTCAAGTCGTTCCTATAGTCGCTAAACATCCGATTTCTATTGGTTCAGTCAACAATGCCGCCTCGTGCTCCGCAAATATGTTTTCAGACGCCTCACAGTTCAAAAACTTCGCTTAAACTGAAGCGCATTTATTGCTGTTATCATAAGTGAAATTTTCACAAGCATGATAACTTCACTGAAAAAACAATATTAAGTAACAGTAAGTGTTCGAAAATAGCTGATCTTTGTTTCAGTATAGATTGTCTACTGAGGAAATTTGTCACACGGGTTCCGAAGGTTTTGTTAGTGTGCTTTCAGTTGTGTTAGTACAAAGTTGTCCTGGTAGAAGTCATAACAAATTAGTACATAGTCGAAAAATAGAAGCTGTTTCAAGAAGTAAAACTTCCAAGTTCATATTTATATATATATAGCAAAATCAGGTTGGTCGAAATGATCCGAAGCTATAGCAATAACCTTATTAAAAGACTTCAAAATATTGGGTTTGATAATTTTATTTTACTGGTATTGTATGTGAACCTACTCCGTCTCCAATTTTAAATTACTTTTCGAGAAAGACTTGATCAGAAGCATATGTTTCCACCTAAATTTGGTAAACTTAGACAACATGGAAAACAGAATTAATAACATTTATTTTACAATGTTTTGTCCTTTGGTAGTTAACATAGATTGTTTTTGGAGTTTAGGTTTATTGTAATTTATTATCACTTATTGTCACATGGTCACTTACGGTTACTTACGGTCGCATTTATTGTTACGTGGTCATATATCACTTATGGTCACATGTCACTTACGGTCACATAGGGTCATATGTCACTTATGGTGATACGTCACTTATGGTCACATGTCACTTATGATTACATGGTCACGTATGGTCACATGTCACATATGATCATACGTCACTTATAGTCACATTTCACTTATGATTACATGGTCACATTTATTGTCACTTATTTTATCGTCATTTTTGTTTAGGATTTTCAAGACATGATGTTAACCGAAGACAACTGGGCCCTGAGATCAATAATTCCTCATTTCACTTTTAGATCCATCTTACCTTCCAAGACATTAATCACATTGTACATACATCAAACATAGTGAAATTGGCAAAAATGCTGGAAATTGAATCTCTTCGGAATATCCAAACTGTTGGGCAAAATCCTCTGATGCCGTCAATTCATGCCTCAAGCTTTCAAATTTGATAAAATTCGCTTTGATGAAAACCGGCTGAATATTGTGATCTTAAATTCCACAATGTGTCACTCCGTGGTATACTCTAATTTTCTAGTATAGGTATATGTAAAAATGTTTTTATGGCGTGGATTCCCGACATGTTTTTACATATTGCGTGGGGGACCTAAAAGTTTTGTATTTATGGCAGGTGTTTTTTTATAGTGTTTTAAGTATTTAAAAAAATTTGGGACCACCTAAAAAAAATGCAATACTTAAAACACCATAAAAATATAGAAAATAAAAATCCGACAGATGCTGGACTTTCCGGACCAGCTCCGACGGCCATCTAGTATGTATTAGGAAAACAACAACATACTTTAGTTGATTAAAATAATTTAAAAAGCAGATAAATAAGCTTTATATTATATATTTAAAAAAATATTGAACATTATTAATATCTAAAGATAGGTAAATGAAAAAGAAATCAAGCCCGATTGCAACTGTTTTTATAATAGTGAGTGAATCTTGCATAAAAATAGGGCCTTAAACCGTTCAATAAGTAGTTGATATATACTCCAAACAAAACAAAATAATCAATCAAAAAATAGATTAGCGTTCGCTCCGCAACTATAATTATTCGACCACGTTCATTTTCCCTCTACATGTTGGCAGTGATCAACATGTACCTGACACACTGACTCCAACTTGTTCAAACAGTCCGCGTCAATCCATTCAAAGAGGTTGCCTCGGCGATAGAGTTTCACACACTTCTCGGTCCAGGTACCTCCCAACCATCGTGACCGCATCCCGGTATCTAACCAGTAGAAGATGCCGTCTCTGTTGATGTCTATCATACCGATCCAAAACTCGGAGAAGGGAAGGCTTTTCTTGAAAAAGTCAAAGACGGAATAATCGACTGAGGTCAAATGCCCGCCCTTGGACTGGCAAAATACTTCTGCCTTCATGAAGGATCTCCGAGTGGAGACCAGGTGGTAGCAGTTATTTTCTATTAATACCGCTTTGTATTGGGTGCCGATATACTGTTCCTGTGATAGTATTGTCACGAAAATTGTGTTGAGATAGATGCAAGAAAGTGGCAACAAATGTATTATGCTGGTCATGTTGAGTTTAGCGAATTGCCATCAAAATACAGAACCACGTTTAGAATCTCGTTCTCTCAACAATATAGTTGCAGATGAAGCGTTGGATTTCAAAGGGTGATCAAACTGTTCTTTTAATTCGCTAAATCGATTATTGTTGATTCATAAAATTCTATAAAAGTATTAATGTCCAAATTGATCTAGGTTAACAACATAATAATTATGATATCTGACGAAAATCATTATAAAAATCGATTACATTTATTATGCGGTCATAAGATTTTCAAATCAGAATTTATTGATAAAACATTTCCGTTTAAAAAATATCATATTGAACATTTTCCCGATAAAAATATATTCCAAGTTTGAAAAGCACGAAATACATGTATACATATATGATTTAAAATACATGTATAAATATTTAAAAAACATTATTTAACTGAAATAAATTATTACAAAATATTTTGAATAAAACTATTAACTTATTTAAGATGGAAGGATTGCACACTTTACAAAAATGTGATCACAATGACAAAATAATATTTCATGTATAATATAAAAGATAAATTAATTAATTAACTACTTCGATATGCCAAACTATAAGCTGAAGATAAGTGATTCATAGGCAGGATGATATAGAATAGAAACGAGTCAATTGAATTGGGAGACAATTACTAGCCTATATGAAACAAACAAAAATGATGCCCCCCTGATATTTATAGAAATTTATTTTCCGAAACTGGACCTTCATATACAATACACTTTGATAGTGTTTCAAATACAGTTCCATATAAACTAATGAAACTTGGTATATAAACTAAATAAACCTGTTGAAAATTCTCTTGAAATTTTAAGGTTTACTATATAATTCTTTTGTGTCCTTTTTTGTAAAATTTATTTACTTTTGTTTCAAAAAAGAAATAAAATTGTATTAGTTTCAGATAGATTTTTTATTTTATAAAATTCCACAATTTTTTTAATAAGTACAATTACAATATTCTAGACGTTTCCAAGTTTTCAAGAATTGTAGGAACCCGTTGTACATATAATACAACCATGTGGCTTGAATATAAGTCCAAAGTTCACGTTTCAAAAATCAGGTAAAAATTACGCCTACCTATTTTCCCCAATCATTTTTAATTATAACATAAGTCTGATAATACACTAAGCAAATAGCACGTCGATGAGCCCAAAATGACAACCTATAGTTTGAGGCAGATTTATATGTATATAATAGACATATTTAGCAGTCATCCAAGAACAGGAATAGGTTATATAAGTATTAGGAAAATGTCTATGATAAATACCTGTAATATCCATAACAAATACTCAATAAATGCTGTTATATGTTAAGTTATTTTTAAGGATTAATTGTGTTAAACTGACCTTAACTGACCTAAACTGACTAAACGTGTTTATCCATTTTAGAAGTCAAATGCAGTGTTCTGCAAAGCTTTTGGTAATACATATAGTCAGGTGGCTTAGTGAAATTACCGTTACTTGGCGGATAAAAGCACCAAATTTGGCATGAGGCTACCTTAGG
>JAUZND010008165.1:0-20173 GCA_034780555.1 Coelogynopora nodosa
CATAAAAGAATTCAATTCTATTTTTTCATCTAAAAATCTCAGAATTCCGGAATTTTCCAGAAGATTCCCATCTATGCATACACCATATGACACAAAATGTCTGAATCAATAAAAATAGATTATTCACATATCAAAAAAGTAAATTGATTTTTTTATAAACATATCAAAAAGATATGCCCAGTATTATGGTTACAGGTAGCATTTTATAATTATTATTATCCATTATAATAAAATATCAGTTGATTCACTCACAGTCTGCACCATTTAAAAATTATATTTTACATTGTAATGTCTATTAATTAAGTAAATATGTCAATGAAGTGAAAGAAATAGTACAGATTATTAGTTTTATTTAATTATATAATAATATGTCATAACAAATATAATGTCTAAATAGTTGAGATGGTAAACAAATTAACATTTATTTATAATTATTACATTTCTTGCCTGAACAGGTCATAATAATGTTTAACTACTTGTGATTAGATGTATATAATTTACATTACATAATGGTTCATGAACTGTCCAGACAATCAGATTGTTTATTAAATTTACTAACTGCATAAATTCAACATTATTAAATTTATCAATATGTAAATGATGTATATTATATATATATAATAATATTTACATAAAAATTGATTTATATTATGAAAATATATATTCAGCATATAACACTGGTCAACATTTTTTACATAAGAACCTGAGCTAAGTTTTGTGACATCATGCCACAGTTTTATGGTGTAAAATGTCTACATGACATATATAGGCTATACACTATAATTCATACAATATATAAGTTAGGTCACCATAAGATTTTATAAAATGACACTGTCAGTATATACAATGGATGTAAAACAGCCATGTTTTTATTCTGTTCATTCAATCAAAATAGCAATAAGTACCCTAATAATCCAGTTAGTTATGTTAACATGGCTGAATTCCTAAATGCCATAATCATAAAAATTATTCACAGAATATGTGGTGACCATAAAGTCATTGGCATACTCTTTGGCATGCAGACTGGATTAACAAAATATTATTGTTTTTTTTACTTGTAATACAGCAAAATGATTACCCAGCATTATGCAAAATATTACTGGATAAAAGCATTAAACATTTGTTTTTGGTAAACAAAGTCAGCTATAGACCTCTAGTAGTTCTTAATTCTTCAAAGCATTAAACAAGGATTGTGCAGTTTTCAAAGTATATTTGTCAACTGTTTTTTTCAAAATAATAGTGCTGTAAAAACTAAGGAATGTTTCTTTATTAGACCAGACATAATAAGACATTTAAGTTCTTTGAGATAGTTTCTTGCAGGTAGATGATAAATAGATAAAGAACTTTTAAATGTGCATTATTACTGCTATATTTGATAAAATAGACAATTGTTAAATTTTTTATACATATGTATCAAAATAATTTTAAAAATATGAAAAACATAAATTAATTTTTTTCTTTTTTATTTATATTGTGATTCCTTAAAATGAAGGACTTAAATTTATGGTTATGTGAAATGTTATGTTTGAAGAATTAATTATAATTATATTTATGTGAATATCTTAAAAATATGTTTCTAATTTATATTCACTCATACTATAAATTTATGAAAATATATTAATATATTAATCACTATTAGCATGATCATTCCTTATCCATCTGGACAAATCAAGAATTAACAAAAAATTATAATTACATAAAATATTATATTTAAAAATCACATTGAGCTATTTATTTGTTTCTATGCATTAATTATGTTGATTATGTTTAATTCTGTTAAATATTTTTGTAAAGTTAGTTATCCTTATATGATTATTGTTCTTAGTATAATTTTATTGAATTTAATGGCATATAAACATAACTGTATTGAACATATAAGTCCATCATATATTAATTTTGTGTTGGAAAGTTTGTTTAAGTTATTATATATTGCCTCTGTTATATTTTTTAATTGAGTGGTAAGATTATTCTTGATCTGTCCAATAATAAGTTTCTTTTTACTGAGTCCAGTTGGTTTATGAAACATCAGAAAGTGCATGGATTACTAATCCATTATAGGCTGGTTTACAAAAAATCCAAATTTGCACTCAATCGCTAATATATATATTTAACTATAAATGTTTTATTATTTACTGAGAGGTGTGATGAAGGCAAAATCTAATGGTTCATGAAATGTCTAGACAAAAAGCAAATTTCCCAAACTGTCTGAATGAATCCAACAGTTTACAAACTATCCAGACAGAAAGCAAATCATAAATTACTCACTAATGATTTATGTAATTTGATAAAACAGTCCTGTTGGGATAAGGATTTATCATTATTTTTGTTTCAATTACTTAATATCCACCTTATTTTTCTTTTCAATGGAGTTTAGAATAAAAAATGTTAATGCTAAAGTTGTCCAAAACATTGTCATTAGTGTCCAGAGTGAATTAAATGCTTTTAAAAATTTATAAAATGAATAATTCACAAATGGTCCAGAATGGTTTAGAATAAAACATGTTAATGCTAGTAGTTGTTCAAAACATTAATAAAGAGACAGGGTATACAATGATTTTAAATATTTATAAAATGTATATAATTATAAATATAATTTGCAAACATGCACTGCAGTGTCAGTAAGCAAATCTGACTTAAATTATAATTTTTATTACCCAATGCTAATGGAAATGGTTTGCAAACCAACAAGATCATTTCAGACTGTTTAAATATTCAGTTTCTATCTGGACAGTTTGTGAACATTTCCGAATTTGCTTAACATGTCCATTGCTATTGGGATTGTCCATGACCATGTCCATGCAGCATGACCATGTCAATGCCATCACAATTACATGGAATCTCACCTCCCCAATTTTTTTTAGAATTATTGGCAGATAGCCTACTTTTTTCAGGAGCTTTGGCAATTTAATTCGATTTCATTAAAAGTACATATAATTAGCTGATATCAACAAAATATAGCCAAAAACAACAAAATTAATAATCATTTAATTACTTACCATTTATAACATGCCCCATTCGATCCACGTATAGTAAAATTTACTGGAACATAACTATAGTATGGTAAAAGTAACTTAGAATCACTTAACTTAAAATCAGTACAATTTATTAATTTAATAAAAGATAATAGAAGAAACAACCAAATTTGCTTCATGCTTATCAAAAAGGGAAAAAGCAGCAATTGATATAAAACGGGAATATTATAAATATTACACATTTAATATATATAACTACTTTAATACAGTTTTTATCTAAACCATAAACTATAAAATAATTTATCTAGAATTTTTGTATACTGAATAACCAAATCTGTGACTCAGATTGTGTATAACAAAATTCTAAATTTGTTAGAATAAATCCTCCCTTTTGTAATGTTTATAAATATATTCAAATTAAAAAAAGCGCTTTAAAATGACATCTTATAAAACCATAAAATTATAAATTACTATCATAGACTTATATATTACTACATTAAGTCTACGATTACTATTCATTAATATAATAATACATATAACAGAAATATACATGTCTACAGTGGCGCCTGCAGGTATACACATTATTCGCATTTGCGTATAGTATTTTTAGTAATTTACGCCCCTGACTATAAAGTTTGTGCTTCTTTACGATTATATTACTGTGATATATTTATGTATCTATATGTACATAAATTTTCATTAATACAAATTTAGTATTATGATATTTTAGTGAGATTTTTATATATGTTATAATATCGTTTTGGCGCCCCCTAGACAGCGTGCGTATAGCTTTTAAAATCCTACGGGCGTCTCTGGTCTATGTAAATAAAAACATATTAATTATTTATAAATGAATAATATTTTATTAATATAAATATTTTAAAATATATATAATGAAGTATTATTTATACGAATCTATTAGTCTACGATAAAAATCAACTCGTTCATTTAATTTTATTGAAAACGAAACTGTTGAATATACCAATCATGTAAATAAATCAAAGAATTTATATATTTAATTGAAAGGTGAAAGCTTGGATATTTTGTATTAATTGTAATAAACTTTTAAAAAAACAATGAATTTATATTTTTATATTTAAAACATTTCAATATATCAAAATTTCAAAATATATCAATCATGAAAATGAATCAAAGAATTTATATTTTAATATTCAAAATTGTTATAATATTCAACAATAGTAATATGTGGTAATATTAAAATCATTATTAATTATAACATTTGATTTTTTAATAATTTGTAATAATATGCTTTCTAATGAATATTTATAAATTACACAATTGTTAAATCCATTTTGCTAACAATAAAAATGTTACTATTATAAGTATCATTATCAACATAGTTATCGTATTTAATATATCAACCGTATTCATAATCAAAGTAAATTTTTTCTCTATATAACAATAATTCTATTTTCACTTTGCGAACTGTCTAAACCGGTATTTATAATGAATTGCTAGTCAACAACTTTTTACTGGCAACAATAATTAGTCGGTTTAGTGCACTTTTATTAAATATATAGGCCAATTCGCCAATCAATGACAATATATGTGAGAAGCGTAGTCCTATAGCCTATAGTTAACATGGTAATTTTAATTATGACAGTTTTAAAGTATGCAGTTATAATTATATGCACTGTTATTCCAGTTGATTTTATATTAATATATTGTCCATTATCTCGTACAGTTTTTTAAATATAATTAAGAACCCAATTAGGCCTATATTGGCTCTATAGCAACAATTATATTGTCTATTTAGACAGCTCAATATGTATCTTGAGAATCTAGTAAATATAGATACATTTAGACAGTTTTATTATCTTAGTACAATATTTTGCTAAATAGATAATTTTTAGAATATTGAGCAAATTGACTTGATTATGCTGGCAGAATTACTAATCTGAAAAGATTTTAAAGACCCAGCAAACTTAAAAATAAAGAATTTCAATACTAAATTTGTCAAAATAAAAAAACTATCTGTTGCATGTTACACAACTACGAACTGGTTAGTTTGTCGAAATTGTCAATATATTGGCAAATACAGTCCAAAACGACTAATCAGTTGAATTATTGATCCGCTATACAGACCAGCGCAACTCAAATGTTTAGTTCTCGGATAATGGTAATTTCCGATACACGGTACTAGTATACATATAGGCCTATATTCTAGGACCGTGTATAGGAAATTTGATGCAACTCAAAAGTTTAGTTAATTTGGTGTACAATTTGGTGATACATATATCTAATATAGTAATTAAATAAAGTTTTGATTCAGGCCTGCGTGTATTTTTCCGTGTCCCATGAAAGAATGTCAAACGTATTTAAATTTTCAAAATATATCCGACTGATTTTGTAAGGGTTTATGTATGAACAAGTAGGCCTACAATATGAATAAATGATATTTTTAAATTTTAGAAGTTAACTCTTTGTATAAACTTAGTTTCATATATTACCTGTTTATACATATAATGCTATATTATATTTAGCCATAGATCACATTTATTTATCGATTCATACAATGACAAGTTTGGTCCCTATAGATAAATGTTGGTTCTATCATATAATAAACTAACCAGACATAGGTATAGCGCAGACAGTGTTCAACACCTGCAGAACGAACGTATTCATGACAAATTTTAGTAAAAGTTAGAAGTTCATGAATTAAGAGTACAGCAAAAAAAATTGCACAAATTAGTTTACACGTTAACTTCTAACACGTGATTTAAAAAAGGCATTTATAAAATTACACGTGTTACTATAAGAGAATGGTTAAAAAATCACAATTAAGAGCTAATTGAAATATTATTATAATATAACCCGCTATTATTATTAATTTATTGAAATAATGTATATTTATATATTTAACATTTGTCATATGACAAAGGGAGATTACAAAAATATGTAATTAATTTGATAGATTCTAATGTGAAAACAAGCAATATAACAGATTCAATGCAGCAGCGTATTAATTATTTTGAATAAGGAGTATCTTGAATAGGAATCATTCGACTTTACCTTACGGATTCAAGACAGATGTGATAACCACTATCCTTATAAGATGTTAACATATCTCCAATCGTATCATACATAAACATAATATAACAATGAAATTCCTTCCAATATTAGCCCAAAATAGTTAAAAAGAAACAAAAACGTTCATATTTTATACTGTTTATTATTTTATTATTATTTTACATAAATGTTAAAAAGAAAAAAATAAACATATAGCACAAAATTACATGTTTCATGAATAAACTCAAAACAATAAATGGCATAATAAAAATATAACTGCGAGTCAACTGACAGGATACTTGATTTTGTCCAAATACGAATAATATTATACAAAATAGCGCACTGAACCCAAGTTGTTTTCGATGGGACAATTAAAATAGTGATTAATTAGTCCACCAATTCAAACCCGAAGTCCATACGAATTAATAAATTCGAAATGAGATTTTTTGACACAAACATAATGACAAAATGAAAAGCATACTATGTTTTATATTTTTCAAAAAGTACCTTAGTCACAATACACATGAGTATAGTAATATGTAAATAGTTTGTACAATACTTCTACACATTAATCAGATACGCCCCTAACATTGAACAGATTTTTTAAATACAATGAATTAGTTTCTATTACAATTAGGAAATAGCCACTGTCCTGGGTAAATAGTATATACAAAGTGTTCACAACGAGTTCGCCTTTCGCGTTCAACAATCTTAAATGTAACCAGGAGTACATCAAATTGAAAAATAAACGACATATACAATATTACTAAATAATTCAGAAGTGATTAATACAACTAGGCTAGTCAAAAACTGTGGAAGGAACAGAGGAGAAAGAGCTGACATTGGCATAAAATTGCATACCCGATTTCAAAACTAAGCCAATTGTAACAACAAAAACAACAAAAAATAATTCAAATGTATTAGCGGCACATGAAGCAAATTAACAAGAGTTCGACACTAGTTCCTTGGACACTACAATACAATTTCCATAGGAGCGACACTAGACACGACTGGCTTTGAGATACGTGTAAATGCGGTGGAAAGCAATTCGCGAAGACAGCCCATAGATATAGTACGTTTGAGCAATTAATAAGCGTATGACTATTTGTATAGGATTTGCACTAGTGAATGGTTTCCTTGCCATGTGAGTGTTAAAATGTTAAAAAAACCAAAGTAGTTAAACCGATATATACTATATAATCAATGTCTCTCTATCTGATGACATTTACTCAAAGACTTCGTAATATCCACTACACGAAATATTGCTAAGGTAAGCGAGAACAATAAATACTATAAAGATTAGTAGTTTAAGCGCAGGAAAATATTAGAGTTAGCAAAAAATATGTCATACTAAATGTAATAAAAGGCAGAATTCTACTAATAAGTTACCTATTCTTTAGTAGAATAATTCATTTAATTCTCTATTAGTTAAGTCATGACAATGATAATACATTAATGATTAAAACACAATAAGTAGACAGAATTTGACGATTTTACCAGAATAATGACAAAAAAACGGTTAATTGAAAATGAATTATACCACCTATATGCGAAGAGGCCTATCAACGAATAAGTTTTCATAAACAAACAGCTATAGGAACAGAATATTACCAAACTATTTTAATTAAAATAAAATTTCGAATGTATTTTAATCACCTTTAAAAACTTACTATTGATAATAATATGTATAAGCACTAGAAAATAGTTTATAACTCTAATAGTTTCTACAGATTCGGCGAATAAATATTACAATATTTACATATAATTTGTTACTACACTAATATCCCATTTAAGTATATTGTTAGAAATCAACTATTAAGTGAAGCATTGATGCAATTAAACTTGATAACACGTGAAAGTTGGAAATTTAGTACAACACATTTTTCTCAATTCATTAATACAATATTGCTTCCACTAACAAATTTCAAAGGAATACATAAATTGTCTATTGGGCAATTTTTACAGCGAGTTGAACCTAGCTTATTTATAATAATTTTAAAATATAGCAACAATGCAACTAATAAAAATATGGGAATCACAACATAATTTTTACATGATTATTTTACAAAAATCTTACTAGTCACATGTGCTCAAGGATTCTAAAAGGATGGATAACGATCATAAAGATAGGTAACTCTCAAAAACAGCTGATGTTTAAAACAATTTTTCACACTCTTTACATCAATATGTACAGTTTGGCTACCATAAGAAAATTGAATAAGTCAATTATCCATAAACCCCTTCGCATTAACCACTAAAAAGTGTAACGATTTTAAATCAAACACTATAAGCAATGATTTTGACCTAACATAATCTATATTAGAGAATTGTTATGCATGACTTAAAAAGTAATAATTTGCATAAGAAAAAATATTCACCATATAATAATTTGATATAGTGTATTGAAATGACAATAATCATGTTTTATAATATTACGCTGAGGCATAATTTCAAGTAAACGAAATGGACAAATTAGTTTGACTTTGGTTTAAACTGTCAAATTGAAAGAGAGTTACCTTTCCTTACTATAACGAATAACCCCTCTCCAGAATGTCCGGCTGTACGACTTCAAACTTATCGATCGACAAGGGAGGGACCTATGCCAACAACAACAGCTAATCTGCAAGAAAGCCCTCAAGCACACATAAACAGGAGCTAGTCAGTGTCACCCTCTCGATCTACTGGAGCTGTCCGGGCATCGAGAACTCGGTCTGCTGCTGCTGCTGGGGATAGTAGGCGGCGGCCACCTGTTGCTGCTGGTGCTGCAGACTGGCCTGTTGACGCTCAACCAGATAGGCGAAGCTCTCGTCCAACCAGCGCTTCACGTCCGAGTAGGACACGATCAACACATTCTGGGAATCGCGCGACATCAGACACACTTTCTCTGGGGACCCGGCATCGAGCTAGAGGTGAGGGGGAGGTAGAGGATGTGGGAGGAAACCTTTGTTTAGGTCATAATTAATGACTGAATGTACATACGAAAGCTTGTACCATAATTATTATATTGGTCATGTCAAAACCCTGAACATGTACAATCTTTGTTTTAAATATAACTTCTACACCACTTTTACACAACACGGATAAATAATTTATTTTTTTTACAGCAAAGAAATCACTGTATTAGCTTTATTAATTTTTGATATTCCAACGCGTCTTTTATCTATGGTTTACTCCATTAATGAAAAAAGAAGACTAAATAAACAAAACATTTTAATTAATATGTAACAAATTGGCATGAAGGTGAAGAAATGAACATCAGAAAAATATTAAAAATTAATATTAACAATAATAATGCACCATTTATAATTTTTATAATCATAAATACACCTTACAAAACATTAATCTATTTTTAACCTATTATGCAAATATTAAAATTTTATGAATTTAAGAATTCGTATTATGCGATGTTGATCACAAAATTTATAGTTTAAGACGAAAATATTCATTAGTTCTTAACTTAATAAAAAGAACTCAATTAAAGTATTTTTTGTCAAAACGCAAAAAAATAGTCAAAACACTTATAAAATGTAAAGCGGTAACAAGTATAGATTTGCAAAAGTACCGAAAAGTGCTGTAGGATAACTAATAATAAATTTATATATTATGTATTATATAGTCATCATTACGTCCTTACAACCATCAATAACATTTCGCATCCGACAAATACTCGAGGTCAATACCTTGTTGAGGCAAGACACAATATGCGCCAGGTCAATCCAAGGAGCCCCATTCTCGTCAGTTTGGTGAAATACGAAGTCCCGGAACAACTTTAGCATGTAGCGATCCTCAGTCTCGGACCAGTCTTGTTCTGCACCCAGTCTATAGATCAAAATCAAGAAAGTGTGTAGAAAAATCCCCACACAAACGACCGCATGTAAAATGCATGACGGCCGGCTTCGACTAAATTACAGTTACGGATAAATGTATCGTTTAAAATGAGCGAAAAAAGAAGTGACATCAAAATGAATAATTCGAATGGCAATTTTGGTTCTAGTACACTGTAAGTTTCAGAATAATGCGATTAAATAGAAATTAAAGAAAATATAATACATAGAAATATAATGTTTTTAGGTGACACAGGGTGGATAACAAACTCAAATTTTACTTTCTGCGATGCCGTCTTTTTAATTAAAAAATAGAAGATTATAGATTAATTTTTTGAAAATAATTTTTTTTCTTATAATTCTTATAATTCCTAGATTCTATTTTTCAATAAAGATTAATCTTTTCCTTTTCTTCGATTGACAAATGGTGAAACGAATACAACCTTAATGAAATGAAAGTCAATTATGACTAAAATGATTTAAATATTACAAGAAATAACACAACGGAAGGAAAATAATATGTTATTAACGTTTTAAATCAATTACAAACTATAAAGAAACACTATCACTAACTTACTCGTTTCTTTCACAAATTGACTGCAGCTTGCAGGAGAGACGAAATAAGCGACCACTTTCCATTTCCTAAAAAAAGAAAACGTAATTATTTAAAAATTCCTATATTTTAAATAGAGAAAATAAATAATAACAAACGTTGACGGAATAAAGTTATAAATGAAGCTACAAGTATACTTTAGTCACTATGGGAACTAAAATATATATTGATATTTTACTACGGATATTCCCTTCAAAATATGCAATAAATATATTTTCGTGTAAATAATTAATTACATTTTGATTAAATAACATACGGTGAATTATATAATTTAAAATAATGGCGAAAAACACCACAGCTACTAATAAGTATTATTCCAACAGTTGAACAAAAGCAAAACATGTAATTTTGCCTTATTTTCAAAATACAACTAAATGAAATATTAAAAATGACGTAAATAATTTTGCATATTAATTATCCTACCTTAGGCTTATCCGAATTATTCTACAGCACTGGTTCATAAAAAATATTTCCCTATTATTTATTTAGTCTTGCTCATTTTAAAATGAGTAGTAGGTGTTATAATAGTGTGTCATTTTATTTTCTAATATATTCTATTACAAGTTTTATAACACAAAGAATAGCACAGCCCAAAAGATATAGCAATGGGTAAAGAATTTAAAATGCCAATCATCTTACACGCATGAGCTGCCGCTCAAGAAAGTCATTGTGCGAATAGGCGACTTGTAGATGCTCATAACATTGGGCGGCAGTGGCCGTAATCAGCTGGTCCACAGAGGTCATCTCGGAGAGCACTAGACCCCGGACCACAGAGGAGAAATCGGGTCGATAGAGACGACTGATCAGATCGAGCGAGGTCACCAGCTGGGTGTCCTGGAGGGCCACTGCAGTCCCGCAGGTCACCGACAACATCAACTTGCCCAGGGAGACCAGGTCTGAGCGCTACCAGCCAGAATAGGAGGAGTGGTCTGCTATCATTTGTTTGCTTATAGTTGTTGGCTGTTTAATAGTTTTTTTCCAATAGCGAATGAGACAATCACTGTTAGTGCCTGACGGTTAATTTTTGTCAATTAATAGTTCATAATGAGACCAAAAAATGTCAGTGGGACGCGGAATGAATAATAGTTGTTTTATTATTTTAAAATTATTTGCTTTTAAACAAGGTTGTGACAATGAATCTTATTTCATCGCACTAATATTCTTAAGCTTCATTATTAAAAAAATTTCTTTAACATTCCTAATATACCCAGGCTCATATTTCCTCTACTTAAGAGAAAGAGGTATTCTTTAGAAAAAGATTTTAAATATTATATTACAATATTTCAAAACATATCTTCTTTTAGTCTCAAGGCATACTGACGACAAATAAAAAAATATTATACCGTATATTATATTTTCTAACGATAGATCGATAGATCATTTTCAGATTAAAAAGTTAACAATTAAAAAAAAAGAATTAGGAAGTATATACTTGAATTGCAAGCTTGGATTCATTATCATAACAATAGTCTATTATAAAGACAGTAAAGATTTGATGCTGAACTGCTATTGTATCTAAATTATTGTAAAAAAATGCAAACTCTCTTTTCGTGCTATATTATATAGTGAATTCACATTATCACAGATTATAACGAGCAACACCAAACATTACAAAGTGAAATGATTTATCTAATAATTTGTTCAAAAAGTGTTACACATAGCTGATATGAATGCAGCAGTGAACAATGAAGAGAAGGAATACACACAATTCCGGAGTAAAATAAAAAACAATTATCAGATACTATCAAATTTTCATAATAATTGTTAACTGTTCACGCAGCAGCTTAATATAACAAAGTATAGTTTAAAAAATAACACGCTACTTTGGTTGCCACTTTAAATTTCAATGTCCAAAACGTGTTAAAAACAGAAAAAAATATTTTCATTTTTTATAATTCTCATATAATTGACGTAATGCACTATATACACGAATTTCCCAATTCTCATATAATTGACGTAATTCACTATATACACGAATTTTACATATGTGGAGACACCCTGCAAATGAATATGAAAAATATAAATAAATAACTATAGCCTATATATAACAGCGCATATTTTATGCAACTACTTGAAACTGTCAAAGAAAGTAGACAACTGAGACACATAATAAATATTTCAATAATAATTTTGACACTGAAAAGAAGAATTAATAAATGCTGATTGTGTTAGTATTTATATAAGCGTCAGTGCATGTACTATTATCAGCAATAGTTATTATTATAAAACCATGGATTGAATTTTACCTCTTAAAAACTATTACATAACAAAAACATCCTAAGTAACGGTCAGATGATTAATCACAAACTTAACCTATTCATGGATCGTACGATTAAAACCGTTTTTATTCACTAAAACCTCTGCCACTATAATTTTATTAAATATGTAACAAACACTATTGATGGTAAAAGGTATTAAAAAATAATAATGTCAATGCAAAATGCGCAACGTTCAGGGATTTTTTTAGTAGAAGTGCTAGGGAGTGAAATATTTATAGACCAAATATTTTTAAAAAAAAGTACTCAAATACTTTTCATACTCGTTCATACTCGATATAAATTCTCCAAGTTTGTATGAAAATTTCTTGTCAGTTTTAATATAATATTATACAAAATAACTTTACTAACCTGACTGTGAGAAATTTCGTCGGTCATTTCTTCGTTCGACATATGAGACTGGAAGCTGAGCATATCAGCAATACCAAAGCAATTGAGTCGAACTCTAAAGACAAATAAAAATAAATAAACGTATATTATATAAGAATTTATTAAAAAAACTATTTAACTGTTTTGTGAATACAGATTATATAGCCACATGAATTAAAGGCAAAACATGATATTAATAAAAACAGTTCCATACGGAAATCGCTTAAAAATAAATATCTAATTAATTTTATATTAAAACTAATGTAACATGCCGGTATAGCCAATAAATACAGTAGGTGAATTAAAATAAGAAATTTAGTTATCTAAAAATGGTCACAACCAAAACAATAGGTTAACTGGTGAGTAATCGGCCGATAACTCATTGATTATATTATTATGATATACATATTTTACAATAAGAAATAATTCATGATTATCAAAAGTTTGTAAGCAATAATTTCAGATCAAACTTCGGTTAGAAAATGTTAACGGCGGAGTCGTAACACATTTTTTATAAAAACAATAGTAACAAACACAGACTGTCACCTTTGACCATCTTGAACCAACACTTTGGATGGATCAATGATTCTACAACTCTTTTGGAGGACCTTGTGAACATATCGAATCATGTGAATCAGTTGAATAAGATAGTTCCATGCTGTCGGCTCTGGGAGCATATTCAGATCGGCTGCACCTAAGTTCAGAGAGAACACATTCTGTTTTCACCGATATTACCATGAAAACAATGTTCACATAACAATACATAAATAAACATAAGATTTGACTAGGTTGTTGAAAACTAAGAAAAAGAATAGTTCATAATTGAAAAAGTTAATTTGTTAGTTATTGTTGATTAAAAAACCAAAAAATTGAATTTATGCCAGAAAAAACCATAAGCATAAAACTAAAAAGCTTAAAAGATATATTTTGTTGATAGCTGCTGCGTGTATATATTTTCGATTAATTAATATCGATAATGATCTGCAGAACAACCTGAGCAGTACTGTATAATGGTTGACAAGATGGTACAGGATAATATAAATATGAACAAGTTTCTGTGATCCCATGATACTTATCTAAAAAGGTTTATACTGTTTATTTTTCATTATCAGTAAGACTCCTGGTTGCAATTTAACTATCTATATAATAGTATTGTAATAAAATACGATCACATTTATTTTTTAATCTTTTTCTTATAATTTTCTTATTATATTTTTAGATCATCATAATTATTACTGTTACTAAATTGACAGTTATATATCAATTAAAAAAAAATACTGGTACAGTTAGCCTTCTTAAATAACAACAAAACAAACAATAACTTAATTCGCACATTTTAAACATAACAGAGTCCCACTTACTTCCTGACAGTAGAATACACAGACATCAAAAAAAGAGATAGAATTTATAACTATCAGTTTAATATAAATAACACGAACACATTAATTTGGACACCAATTAATCCAGGTACAATATAATATCAAGTTCAACACTTGGTCAATAATAAAGATATAATTGCAAGGGAAGAAAAACACGAGCTCACTCTTATTTGAACTGTGGGGTCTAGCAACTCTGTCTACATTGAACGGCGATGCGAATCCATTAAGCTTCATTGGGTCATGCATATGCGTCTGTAGTAGACTCGTTGAACAGGGATAATAGTCCAACACGAACACAAGAGCTGATGGGAAAGCAGATTTATGTGCACATTAATGGGACGTTTGATTTAATCATATAGAGAAAAACTGCTTAATATTGACAAAATATGTTTTGATCTATCCTATTTTGATTCCAAATTATGTAATGGACGGCATTAAATTCACGGAAATTTCAGTTGAATTCCTATCAAATTGCTTAATTTTTTCCCACTCTTCATTTTATTATAAAAAATAGCTGATTAATTTAATATAGTAGTTGAAATTATGTCAAAACAAAACTAGGTGTAACTTTAATAGTAAATTCTTTTTAAAGAGAGTAAACATTTCATTAAAAAAAATCAAATTCAAAATTGCAAATTGCAGAAATAGTAAGATATTTTTAATATGCTAATCGAAAGTTACATCACATTATTTTATTATTAAAGCAAAACAACCAGTTTTATAATTGACTATAAAAACTTTAAGCTAACTCCCTTCTAGCATACAACTCACATATTCCTCCAAAAGCCTCTGTAGAGAACATGTCCCGGATGGGGATAAGGTTAGGCTGTTGAGCATCCCTAATTTTTCCAAGCGTGTAGGCCGCCTCAGGAGGCGGAATTGTCACCCCCATGAACCGGCGCAGCAGAACTACCTTGTTATCGCGGGTAGAGAAGGCCTTGTAGCAGAGGCTGGGGCAGCCGAAGGACACTGATGTGCGCGGCTGTGTTGGATTCTCGAGTGGAGTCAACTCCTTGTAGAAGGACACGACTTTGGGAACACCTACACAAACACATGGGTAATAGTTGACTTAAAGGGATATGACCAGGTGGTTTCAATTGAGCAGTTAATAGAATAAATGGGTGTCATTCACTAATAGACATAATAAAATTTTACATATTTAAATTTAAGAATTTTAGTCACAATTAATTAATTATGTTTACGCTTTCTCTATTTATTATAACGTTGACACATTGGAACATAATATGCTTGCTAACATTATACGAGTTGAGCTAGTAGAAAATTTACCAATTTTATGCCTCGTTTGTTATAATGATTTTTTCATAACCACATATTGTGATACCTTTCATCTCGAGCGCATACCACGATTCTGTGCTGAATCTAGATTTTGGAAGAGAATATGGTCGAGAGAACCGCTTAGACTGGTTTTCGATCTGTACCACTTACATATATTGTAGTAAGCCTTGTCGGTCTTGCCTAAGATTGCACAGAATTGCATAGAACTGGCGACGAAAAATTACAACTTAACGAGTTATGAGTGCACTGATAATAAAACATAATTTGTGGATTTGACTTCTTTTGTCACAGACGGAAATATAGAGGTCGTAAGGGGCACACATTTATATCAATGTATCTCGCGGTCTCAGTGTATCGATGATAATAAAACGCAGTCATTGCAAAAATTATTATGAAAAGAAAACACCACATGATATAAATCGAGATGCAGTGAAAATAAAATTATATGCAAATACATATTTACATTGTCAAATGACAAATATCCTAAATGTTTTATGCATTTTGAAGCTACAAATCATATGATAATAATTATTGACATCATTCAATCACGTACGAAGATTGAGAATTCTGAGAAATGAACAAAGTAGATAAACCATGATTTTTTAAATCTCAATTGGAAGGAAGTTAGTGAAACAAGGCCCAAATTATAATACCTAGCTAATTAAAATAATGTAAAATCTGTTGTAAAAAGTCACTAAATGGTGGACTAATTTTACCAAAACATTCTTAAAAAGTATTCTAAGTCTTTGTACAGGTATTTAAATCATAATAGGCTATTATATGGCATCATACTAACTACAATTGTGTTATTGCATTTTAGACTGAATTTGAACTAGTATAGCAACAAATCATATTATAATATGTACACTTAATTATTATTGTGAGAAATAACATGTATCATACAACATTCTTCGACTGTGTTGTAATTTTTAATGAGAATTTTTATAACACTACACATTATATATACGACATAATTTTTTTAAAATATTTAATATAATAATATGAATAATTATTATATATTTATTACGCTCAGCTGCATATCCTATACATAAAATTAAAATATTATTGAAAAGAATTACATAATACTTTTATATAAATTATTGACGAAGTTAAATATTTTAATATACTCGTATATTGAAAAAAGCATTAATATAACGTGATTTTTTATTTATTAAATAGATTTTTTAAAAAGGTTTAATTATTTATTTCACTGTCTTTTTTAAACATATTAAGATAAGCTTTTAGTATATATATATTTATACTGTGCAACAGTTGTTCTTATTTTTATGATTATTTAAAAAAAAATTATACACCATTCAACTTCATTATTCAAGTGTGAAATGGCATAATGGAATGATTCCTGTGTGACATTTCACGAGCAATTATTATCACAGTTTTCGTCACATGTTTTATATTTAAATGCATTCAATTAAATCACTGTTTACGTAAATATGATATCATAATATTAAGGATTAAGTCACATTGCTATTTGTCAAAGACATATTAAAAGTCTTTTTGAATGCAAATATATTGCCTCAGAAGGCAGTAACCATATAACTATATATTATTATGAATATAATAAAAGAATATAGCCTACATGAATATATATGTGACGTAACCTAAGTTGATCTTATCGACAATGGAATACTGTGTTGTTCAAATGCAACGTGTGCCGCCATTTAAGTATACAAGTGTGTTTCGGGAAAACTTTTTTGTGCAAACAAACTTTCATTCTTTCTCTATCTATTTTCGACACAAAAGAAATCGATGCCCACCATGAAAGACTTGGCAACAGGATAGCCATAAGACATGCTGATCGCATTGGGTAGATTGCACGAAGCATGCAGTTCTAGCCTGGCACCGGTGCAAAATGAAGCCTTAGTACCGGTACTAGGGAATTATGGATTTTACTAAGCGGTTCCAGGTCAGAACCAGTGGTAAAGAGTCATTATTTTAGCACCACTCGCTGGCAGGTCTAATAGGGTTCTTTTATTATTTGAGTATTAGACATTATACGTCGTGATGGCTTATTCATTATTATTGAAATAATAGGAGAATTTTAAGTAGGGACAGAATTTTTCGTGATCGATTAAATCCATATGATCATTTTTCGAATGAAGAATTTCGTCGACGCCCAGTATATCGCTTATCTAAAATGGGTGCAAACCATCTCACAGAATTGTTGCGTAATCGATTAACGAAATACAGATTATGTCAGCCTTCACGATTTTGATCATGAGGTTTTTGATAAGAACTCCTAAATCATTAAAGAGGAAGGGAAGTATAGGTCTGTCTCTCTGATAGAGAGAGAGAGAGAGAGAGAGAAAAGGCTCCACTTCCCTGGCAATAGCAATAAAGAATTCCAGCTTGGACTGCAGCAATGGATCTCGGAGGCCTTTCTGAACTTCAGTGAATGACTTGCATGTTGGTTTGGTGATTTCCTTTTTGTTAACGGCTTCACAGTACGCATGAAGGTTTGGCATGATGTCAATTAATCTTTGAGTTGGATCTGCATTCTCCAACCACCTGTGTTTGCAGAACTGCATTGGAAGCTGATTGGAAGTCTTCCCGCCTTGCTGGGGAATAATGGAACAGGTAGTAGCAGGATGAGATGAAGGTCTCGATATCCCATTGTGTTGCAGCACAGCCTGCTCTGAAGGCATTATGGAGAATGTGTAGCCCACATGTTCCTATCTCGATCATCTTCTTGGGAGTCTGTTTGGCAATATCTTCTTTCAACATCTTTTCCAGCTTCAAATTCACGTTGGGTCCATCCATTGACAATTGTAGTAGCTTTGTATAGCCAAGAGAAGTCACCACTGTGCTCAGGTCCTCTAGCATAATGTCAGAAGTGAAATGGCCCATGAACTTTGAGTCCATGTAGAATGTCGAGACACAATCCTTTCGCCAAACCCTGATGTATACATCCATCTGCTTTATCCTGCAGATGGATGTTCAACGTTTCATCAAAGAGGAGGACATAGTTGTCCGCGGAATTCACTTCTTTCAGCCGTTGAGAGTATAAGTAAGGCCCAAGACAAAAAGTGCACATGTACCTCGCTTTGGATTCTCCACAGAAAAAAGAAACAGCTATGTTGCTGTCTGGAAACATGGCCTGAAAGAGTCGTTTGGTATCTTCGCAGGAATTCATGCTATAATGTGACTGTACACATTTCATAGCCCATAGCAACTCTGCTTTCAAAACTTCATGGGCAGTCAGGAATGGTGTAGAAGTTCGTGACCTCCACGGTATTTCATCTTCCGTAGAATTTTAAGACATGTTTGTAATGTAATGCTTTTTAACGGCCAAATGCAATTGAAATGTATATATATTATTAAACAACTAATACTATATTTATCAATATTCTCTATATATATTGTCTAAAACTTATTCATTATTGCAGCTTTTGAGTATAGACTAAATGAAATTGATTTAATTTTCATATAGTGAAAATTTTGGGTATATATATTCACTACAGGGACACATTTCATAGGTATTTTATAGTTATTAACTATTATAATAATAACCGAAAATTATAATACTAGTTTAATATGAAGCAGCCCTAGTCTTATATGGGACTACTACATACATTATATAATTAGAAATTCTATAATGCATATTTATAATTAGAAATTCAATAACATAAATACAATTAATTTTTAAAGAAATTATATACAACAATTAAGCGCTGGAATTTTACTTTATAATATAAGATGAGTTGCAATTCTTTCATTGATTACAACAAAGAAATTACTCAGCATCAATTGTGTCTGAAAATTGACCCTATATACGAAACCAGACTTAGGGTCGCATTACTAAACGCTCGTTTTTCATTTTTTGAATGGATTATGTGATTATTTTTACTGTTTCATGCTTGACGGATGCATATTTTTATTCCGGGAATGTATGTGGCGCATTTAACACAGAAATGTATATCTACCATTGAATAAATTATATAAGCATTCCTGAATTGAAATTCACATATTATAAATAATAAAAGGAAGATCTATAATATAATCACTCACACTCACGAATTCTACAATGCATTATATCATTTTAAGTCTTAGGAAAAGTAATTTCTCAATTATTTTCGCACTTGAATTTCCCATATAAAACTAAATATCATGTTTAGCTATATTTTCTTGATTTTTCAAATATAACCTAATATACAGTTTGACAGTGGGCAGTCGCCTGTGGTGTATATTTTGTTCTAAAATATTAATTTTTTATTACGTAATATATATGAATAATAGCATCAATTTTGTCTGTTAATTATTGCCATATTGAGTATACAATATTGTTGTTTATAAGGTAA
The DNA here is from genome assembly GCA_034780555.1 of Coelogynopora nodosa. Classification (NCBI taxonomy): domain Eukaryota; kingdom Metazoa; phylum Platyhelminthes; order Proseriata; family Coelogynoporidae; genus Coelogynopora; species Coelogynopora nodosa. The sequence goes on from JAUZND010008165.1 coordinate 20,076, forward strand.
ATAACGTCCTTCAATTATTATATATTATCTATAAATACTCCCCTGCGGTCGGGGGGGGGGGGGGGGGGGGGGGGGGGGGGGGGGGGGGGGGGGGGGGG
>JAUZND010008165.1:20183-30381 GCA_034780555.1 Coelogynopora nodosa
TAGGTAACCCCCCCCCCCCCCCCTTAATATAGTCTATATCCCTTATGTGTATATATTTTTCAAATCATCATCAGCAATCATACAATAAAAATTAGCTTCTGTAAAGGTGCATTCACTATACAATGTTATATGAAATGTATAAAAATAAGTTTGAATTATTCATTTTCAAAACACTATAATTTATCAGCTTTAAAAAAGAATGTGATTAAAAATTATGATTTCACAATGAATATAGTTGTAAACGACATTCGAAATGTTTTGTAAAGTCACAGTATATTTTTACGTGACAATATTTACGCAGTTTTTCAAACACCGTATTCAATTTTAATATTGTAATAAATAATTATGAAAACAAAAAAAACAATACCATCTGAAACTAATTTATCTGAACATATATGTTTCTAATTGTCAATTTGATATAGAATGAACACTACATATCAAAATAATTCTATATTTCCCTTAGATCCCACAAGGACAATCGACTTATAAGTAAACTATATTATTAATGCGTTTCCAACTACAACTTTGATGACCTTGGCATATATTAGAATATCATGGAGTGAGTTAGATCACTTATACAATTACCTCTCCGATAACTTAAAGACCAACTGACAATAGATCAAACAATGACAGACGCCTTAAATTGCGCATAAAATAGTAACTTGGCTAAACAACTTTCGTACAAGGACTAAATTTTAGATTATTCATGGCCGATCAGAGATATACTGGCAGGGAGAAATTGAAGCTTGCTGTGTATAAGAGTACGACACGCGGAGCTATTATTTGCGTATTTGAACGGATTTACAAATTAGACAGCTAGATGACTCGCTTTGGTCTATATCTGCGTCGTCTATACTTGTGTTTATACAGATGTCCTTAATATTTTTAGTCTATAATTGATATTTTTCTAACTATGTTTCTGTTATTTGCTACTATTAGTAGTCAGAATCATATGCAAACAAAAAACACAAAAATATTATCGGGTTTTTCTACGTACGTTTCTTGCAAATCATGATTTTTTAAATAACATTTTATTTTTTCCAATTTTAATTAAAAAGTACGATACGTCCTAATTTTATTAGTAATTTAAGAATTCTGAACCAGCCGGGCATATTCCTTTAAAACCAGGTTAGACTTCGGTATTTAGAGCTGATGAGGCTCCGTCGAACTCTCGACAGATAGACAATCAAACAAGATCAAACGTGCCACATGAACTTCAACAGACTTGTGTCAAAGTCCCAGTGAAAAAAATACAAGGATAATGATTATTCAGCGATGCATAATGCATTTTGCCACTACGAATAAAAATACATTCCTTCATCTTCTATATTTTCGGTAATAATAATCTAAAATGTCCTTCATATATCTAGCTGCCAGTAATGCTTGTATTCCTTAACACATTTTAGTTATACTTTTATAAAGATAAAGCAAAACCGTCGAACTAAACTCTTAAAGAATTGCCCGGTAACTAATAACTGAAGCATATTCGCTTGAATAGGGTAATATAACACATAACGCAACACTAACATTTCTAATGGTACCTCTCCATTATTAATTCAATCGATTGATCCACTCAACTCAGCACGTGCTACTTGTGAAGAGATAGATATAAATAGCTAGAAAGTACTTAAAATGGGTCCTATCATTATTAAGTTACGTCAATACACACAGAAAACGTCATCTATGCAGTATCACAACAAACAATTAGTGTAATGCCTAATATTTAAATAATTTATCAACTGTTAAATCAAATAATTACTGATTTGGAATTATAAATTTTTTAATGGACAGTTATATATCTGATTCAAAAAGTAAAAATACACTTATTGTGAATCCCATTTTACGAGTGATACAATTATTCTAAGGTATATTTTAAATTAACTACTTATTTGAATACTTTCAAATATATATATATATATATATAATAAAGAAAACTAACATAATTAGAACATATGTAATATTATATAACAAATACACATTAAAAATCAAAACTATGAAAAAAGCCAGTGTGCATGTCAGAATTTAAATAACCATAAAATAGAAATATTAATGGTCGATATAAAGTACTGAACTATGCTCACAATCGTGCTAAGTATACATTATGCACTTTCTGAGGTACCGTGGAGTTCATAAATTATCTGATACGATTTAATGTTTGTAGTTGACACACATCATTTATTTAACATACTTTCATGCTAATACTTTTTTTTTAAAACACTAGTGAAGCTATTCAACTAGTTAATAATAACAATAAAACAATTATTGATTGTATACGTATGTTTTATACATTTCTAAGCAACTGTTTCTAAATATGTGAACAACAAAATCCTTTTAACCTAATTAGATTTTCGAAAGAACAAGTTTAAATATTTTGATTGTTAATAATATGAGAAATCATACCGTCTGTCACTATAGATTAAACAAGAACAGAAAATAAAAACATAAAATTAAAAATCAATAATACATCGAAATTGTAGAACTTCAGTACTTAGCTAGATTTATTAAATGTATTATTTAGTATTACTTTTCTGTAATAATTATTAATTAAATTTAGTTTGGCATTTTATAACGATAAGCTGTATACAAACTTAACTAATATATACTAAGTAACTAGATTTTAAAATAATAATAAACGAGCTAACAAAATAATGGTATATTTTACGGGGTGGTCGATTCGACAATACAACAAAATTTGGACTTTTCCTAAAGCTAACATATCGAAGCCAAAAAAAAAACTATCGTATTCCAATTTTTCTGAAAAATGAGTATAATCTCTCTTAATTGCTTACCTCTAAATCTATTGGTTGTCTATTTATAGACTATTGTCAAACAGTCGTATTCAAAATTTACTTATATCCTTGAAAAAACGCAAAGTATTGTATAGTACCAAAAGTGCAAATATCGTATAACAAAATGTTTAAGTTACAAGTATTGTATACCAAAAAATGCAAACTGTCGTTTAACAAAATTTATACTTTTAATCAATAATATTAACGATAATAGCTTTTCATATGATTATAAAAAACAAAATAAACGGTCTATAATTCTAATAGTTTAATACATTTAGTGCATAGTGTACTCACTGTTTTTACTTTATGAATTGTGATTGTTAAATTATTTTTTAATTTTGCTATACTTTAAACAATATTTAAGAGCAGCTATAATGAAAAATAAGTGATCATGGATTATTGCATGGTATGCATATACAGATCAAAAACTTATAGGTACAATAATTCCAACGGAATTCATAATAATTGGTTTTCTTATAAAATATAATAACAAGATACTGTAAATAAATCCGTAGTACTATTTCAATGTCATATTTAACAAAAGGCTGTAATAGAATGTTATAATTAATTAAAAAAACGTTGTAATATAATCTTATAATTGATAAAAAACTTTAATAACATCTTATAATTAACAAAAATCTGTAATAGACTTATTCAGAACTTGTTGGGTTGCTTGCGTCATTTATAGTTATTTCACCAAGCTGGGATTGAGTTATTTTCACAAGCTTTCATCATACCTGCTTTTTTTGGCCACTGAGATAGGAAATTTTTGGGTGCAAACCCTTTCAGGTACAATTAATTTTGATATTTAACTGTAGTATTTTTAGCCTTTGCACTATGTTACCATCATCGGTATATTTAGTGTTTTTTTAAAACTAAAGGTTGAATTTTTTCCAGTGTTTGATATTTCTATAAGATGTAAATTGGAATACAATAGTTTGCATTTCCCATCATATTCCAATTTATCATTAGAGGTAAAACTATCGTATTCCTATAACTTTCTTACTATCAAAGATAAATATAGTCCTGATGCGTTCAGTTCATCTTTATTGATAGTAAAAAGTATTAACAGTTTACTAAGGTTCTACCATTTTAATAAATTATACAAATTTTTAGTGTAAAATACAACTAAAACTTTAAAATTAATTTTCCACTGATTTAGAAAATTCGGTATACGATAGTTTGCGTTTTGGACGTCGATATATACAATGTTATAACATGTTGAGAATATATTGTATATACAGTTCGGAATATGATCTCGAAAGCTCATGATAGTTATTGTATTATTTATCCTATATAAATATATATTTAAATATAGAGATGGCCTTTATGAGAAGAAAAACCACATCATGTAAATATAATTTAAGGTAAATTTAATACTTTTTCGAGCTTTACATTTTAAACATTTTAAAAACATTTCCAAGATATTGAATTTTACGATTAAATCGTTTTAAAACTCTTCCAAATTGTGTATTGCTTCTACATAATATCATGAAAAATATATATTCTGTATCATTATTACGTTCTGTGAAATTTTAAAATAGTTGAAATAAAATTGAAGTATAGGGTAGAAAAAATATTAAGAAACATGATTTTTCAAAATACTTTAATATTATATTGTATATACAGAATGTAGAATCTAGTAGAATCTCATAATTCGGTTTGTTGCTGTATCAGTACAAATTTTTCAAATAAATTAACTTTTTCACGCATCCCTTCTTTGAATGCCATTAAACAGTTTATCAATTAATAGTTGTAACATAAAACTGATTGAAATATAATTAATCTACAATTTTTTTGTAAAAACATTAATCATAACTCATTTATATGTTTAAAGATATTTACCAGCATAACAGCCTACAATAATTTCAATAAAACAACCATCCAAAATGTAATCATAAAAGAATTACACCATTTAATAACAAGAACACAAGTTCCAACCCTTAGTGTTATAATTCAGAATATTAATTCGCATTTGTAGCAGACACGTCACACTTAATAGTGAGACCAATCAATGCACCACTGGATTTGTATAGTGTAGAATATACATTAGAAATGGTTCACACATGTTTAGCTAACGACGTTGAAAAATGCGAACTTCGCGACATTTATTAAGAACAACATTTATTGATTAGAAAAATAAATGTATTACCACAGTCGTATAATGATTTCAAATGATTTTTCTGAAAGTATAATTTGTAAATTTCTATGCAAACAAATATTAAGGTGCATGTCTTTGTAGATAAGATAAAAATTAATAATTTACTTGATTGGAGACCTTCATCTGGAGTGAGCAAACAGGCCCGAATACGATTGAGAAACATCTATAAATGAAGGAATGACGAAAACAAAAATTAGTTTAAAAACGGTTTTATAAGACTATTCATAAGCATAATATATCAGCGACAATTTACATTATAATGCCAATGAGACATATCACTCGATTAAGTCAACCTTTAAGCTTTTAAACCGAAAATAAGTTTTCCTTATAAGTGAATCAACACGCATTTTTACTAAAAAATTATGAAACTTTCGTTGCTAAACAACCCGACTAGTCCATAAGTAATCTGGAAAGAGTACCACGGAGTATTTATATGGCCTACCTGTCTCAACTCCGGATCGATGAAGAAGGAATTCCTCTCCTTCCTCTTGGTTAGGTGATGTCTTCCGTTCCTAAGATGAGGTGCGGATACCGGGGCTGCCGGGTAGAGATACCAACTGGGCGCCTCGAGGCAGCCGGACTCCTGCAGCTTCTTAGTGCTCTCCAGGTTGCCGGACGAGTAGAACATTGTCTGATTGTCGTTGGTGCGCAGCCGCTGAATGGGAAATATATATGGGCAATGTATTCTCTGATTCAAGGACAGATAACTGTCTCTTTGGGGATTACTATGCAGAGAAGGATTCCAGGAAATTTGTCAAACGATAAATTAATAGGAAAAGCGCTAGGTGAAAATGACTATAACAAAAAACAAAACAAATACTTTTTTTATAACATAATAAAAACCTACGCATTAAAAAATATTTATAAACTAGTCATTTTAATTTAAAATTAGATATGATCCGGATGAATGACTATTTTATAAATAAACAACAATAATATTTTTATCTATATAAAATTAATACCAAATAATATATTTGTTGTGAATTTTTAAAAGAACAATTTTTAAACTGTTTTTGTTAATATAATTTTTAAACATAAAGTGATAACATGCACAAAATATGTACCTACTAAAAATGATCCAATGTATATGTATAGGCTAAAAGTTGGCTTCCGTTAATGCCTCTGAAAAATAGTTTGATCGTACAAATTAAAATCAGGTATACCGTATTTAATTTGAATTAACGAATATAGCATCTTCAACAAAACTCCATATTTGTGTGGCCATTCATTTATTAAGAGCACATGATATGTATTGCGCAACAAGTAGACCTTGAAATAATGAGTAAATAAGTTTAGATTCAGTAAACTATATATTATCTCAGTAGCTTAAAATATAAATATATATATAAAGTATGTAAAGTATATAAAACTTTTAATTATAGAGATTATATTATTATTATATATATATATTAATTATTATATTAGTAATTTATTATTTTGTATGTTTAATATATACCTAGTTGATAATGATATGATATATTGTATTTTACAGAAAAGGATGACTAATTATTTCTTCCTATTAAAATCATATTCGAAAAACCTTTTATGTTTGTATAACATCATTTTCGAGGAAAGGAGTGTAAAATCGTTTCACCATAATTATATGTAGGCTATATAACAGATTCAATGTATCAGATCGATATATGTGCCCTAGAGCAATATTGCAAAAAATACTAAATGGATACAAATAGCCAACTATAGCATATTAAATATTATCATTATATATATAATAAAACTAGTTTATCAAATTAATTCGTATTAAATACGTTACGTTTTATACAAACTATATTTTTGCATTTGTTGATCATTATTTTAATAGCATTCACTGATGACTGATAAAATGTATGTTATACTGTATGTAAGATTTCTAAGATAATTTTTTGTTAAAATGTATGTTATATTAATTATTTTTCATTGTTGTATTTGTTCTTTTCCATTAATTTAACATAGTCAAATTAGACAAATAGTATCAAAACAGCCACACAAAATACTGTACTAAATAACCGACTACCATAATACAGAACAAAATTAAAATAGTCTATGACTCACCATCCCAGGGCCAGATCCAGACACCTGACCACCAGCGGAGGTAGAGATGGGCGGACGTCTTGAAATGTTCGGTGACAAGTTGCCAGGTGACCCGCCATGGTTACCATTGCTGCCCATGACAATCCCGCCTGAATGTTGCTGCATAACAGAGTTATCCACTGAGGAGATGTCATTGGCCATCATACCATCTGACCCGCCATTGGGGACCATTGTCTAGGCAGAAAAGAAACATAACATAAATATCAGCAAGAGTAATAAGTTATCGTAAAATACCATGACATAGCTTTAATTATAGTCAGACTAAACGTATTCTATAACTTAAATCAATAGTTAAATAATCTATTGGTAGATTTATTAAATTGGGGTATGATAAAATATAACATAAATAGTACTGGCCTTTCCCGATACTGTCACATTATTTCTTTCGGTTGCAATGAATATAATGGTAAATTATATTATTACTTCAAAAGATTAAACTATTAATATATACAGCGCATTATACATGTAAGACATATAATCAAAACATCAAAAACGAAAGCATTTCCGAACAGTTAAGTACCAAAATACTCGTCCAAGGAATTAATACTGTCGATTTTTTAGACTTGAGTATTGAATTTCATTTAACCTCTAGATAGAAATTAATAAAAAAATTAATGTTCTATAATGCTTTTAAATGCTTAGCGAAAAAGTACAAAATCTATTACTAATTCATTGAATAATAATTTGTATTATATCTAATATTCTTTTCACCGACGTCAATAATTTTTATTTGAGATTATTAAATTAGTTGTTATTAAAAGTTTGAATACACAATATTTGCAAAAATAATATTCAAACACAGAAAATAAATATTGTTTGTCCGCTTGAAATTTAACCGGTATAAAATAAATAATATAATTAAAATGCATTAGAAGCATTATGAAAATTGAACTAAATTAATCAACTTCATTTCTTACAATATATAAATCTCATGAATAAAAAAACAAATTAACAATTATTAAACCGAACCTCAACACAGAAATGGTTAACAGTTATACAAAGTTATGCATGCAAAAAGATAATGTGGTGTAAACAGCTACTTTTAAAATGTTAGTAGATCAAAAAAGTATTTTGGGAATCATCGCTTGCTCATATTTATAAATTTACTTTGGTTTGCAAATTTTAATTTGAAATAAGTGGGAAATTCTAAACCAGAAATTACACAGGTTGAATTTAAATACTGCTTTACTGTATTAACTAAATATTATTTAACAATAACTCTGCATGATTGCCAGAAGAATGTATGTGTAAAAAACCATGTATGTTATAGGATATTGATTGGAATTGTTAATTAAATTATAAGCATGCTGCAAAAGTCAAATACCACAAAATATTACTTTCAACAGAGTTAATCAGGTAAGTTAAAAGTTATAATTTGATTGATTTATAGAATATTAGAGTTATTACAAAGATTATAAAATTATAATAAACAGCTATATTAGCTAATTAAAATTCAAACAAAACATTCCAATAAGACTAATCAGGAAATTATCATCATAAAAAATAATTGGAATCCAATTTAAATAATGTTAGATTTCATAACACATATTAAACTGTTCATATTAAATAATGTTATTGAAATGTGTAATGTAGCACAAACATAAAAATAATAACAAATACCTACTATATTGATAAATGTTAAATCATTGAATGAAGAAAAACTGGTAAAGATGTGGGTTAAATTCAACTTACTCGTATAGAAGGCATGGACATATTTCTATTGCTCACATTAAGACCTTGGAGTTGTCTACTCAAAAAGTTTTGAACATTCATTTTCGATTCTTGAGTTATTGGTGCTTCATTTTTATAATTGACCATATTATACCTGTTGTTAGCATTTGTCTGAAATTTGTCAAATTTGATATAAATTAGTGTCATAATTAATCAGAATTAGGGCAGAAGGAAATAAGCAATAAAAATCACCATATACATTCCCATATCAGTAGGACCCTGATGCATACCCCGAAGGAACATGTTGGAATCATTGTTCATTGTATTTATCCTAGAAAATAATAAAATAGTAAATTATGGCAATAATCTTCAATGAAATATCATATTTATAATTAATTCATGATGTTGAAACTAAAGCAGCTTTTTAAACATTACAATTACCTTATTTTATGCATTAGTTATAACACCAGTCAAATACATTTTTTGTTTATAAATTCACAATCATAATGTTCCATAAAAAATATATATATTGGAAAATACATAAAAGTTATTAAAACCATTTTAAATAATTGATAACTATAATTAACAGATATTAATCTACTAATAACTATAAAGGCTACTAATTTATAATACAAAATAATGAATGCTTCATTGTTGTATGATAATTATGATTACTATGTCTGAAAGTGTATTGATTTTGATAAATAAACAATTTATTTGTTTATAAAGTATGACAATAGGCCCGGTTCACAATGGTAAAATTCAATGTTGAAACTCACAGTTTAAGTTAAAATTAATGGTTCAATTCTAAAGTCAAAACTAATAATTTTCAGCCATCTATAGCTAAACTTAACTCTCATGGTTAATTACAGTCTGCTTTGTATTGTGAATAATCCAATTTTCAACTTTACATGTAAACTTTTTTGTGAAATTTTTTTTCAGTACTAAATAAATTATTAAATTAATAGTTTTTATCTGAATACGTGTATTATATAAATTTGGAGAAACAGTACATAATGGTAACATTTAATTATACATGCCCAAATTATAACATAATTGATATAAATATGATATTAAAAATAATATTAATTTTTAACTACATATTTTACCTATAAAGTTTTATACAATCAATAATATTATCTAAATATTTATCATACAATATAATTTTAGTACCTGAAATATATATATACTACCATAGTACTGACCATGTTTGTTTATCTGAGCTATTTAATTAATACTCATAAAGTTAATAATAAAAACTAATTAAAAATTAAATAATAAATTCACCTTTCACAAAAATCGCACTGCTGAGGGTCCTAAATCCCGCACCTTATTTAGTTTCTACTGTATCTCTTTGGGTCAACTTCTAATTTTGGTCTGTTTTGGTTTTGTGTCCTGGATATTGGCTTTAAATAACATATAACCACTACAGGCATGACTTATCAACCTCTCATTTCCTAGGCCTGTGTTATAAGTACAAGTATAACTT
>JAUZND010008166.1:0-10054 GCA_034780555.1 Coelogynopora nodosa
GGGTGTGTTGGGGCAGTTGGGTGGGGGGAGGGGGAGGCAGAATAGCTCCTTCCATACTACTTAACTGCAGCCAATGAAAATAAATTAATTTCCATTATACAAAAAATGTCGTCCATGGCAATACGGTGATTGTATGTACTGTGAACGAACTGTTTTCTGTGAACAAGGAAGTGACTGTAGAAAACAATAAAGAAGGCATTGTTACTGACCATTGAATCGTCAAAGACTTAAGTTTAGTTAATCTTCCCATTACAAGAGAGAATTATATATAATTTGTTTTACAAATATATATGTCAGCTGTTCTGGGTCAGTACAAGGAGAAAGAATCAGAAACCATCAATGTAGGATAAATTAGAAAAACTGCTTGTGAAAGTTTACGAGAACTAAACTTAAGAATATATTTAAAAACAAGCCTATAAACCTAAGTTAGCTAATTACATTAAACGAGGAAAGATTCATAAATTATTAAACACTAAATTAGACAAATTATTTGATCTACCCAATGCATTCTCTCTGCAATATCTATATTATAAAGTGAGAGGTGTGTAAATCTCTCTGACATTTGATCCCATTTGTGTAGTGCAGATTCTGCCAGATTCTGTAGTCAGAGTCAGCTAAAATCAAAAAGTCGTCGATATTACACTGGCCTTGTTAGGTATGTATTGAATGTATGGACATATGCACCTTAATTCTTCATAAATAATTGTTGTCCCTTCATTGTGCACATAGCATCTTTGGCTATTTAATACAAATCCAGATATAAGCAAACGTGTAGAAGCCATGCGATCATTCCTGAGCCTTGCTCCTCTTTTAGCTGTAGCTCTATTATCAACATGACGTATATTCCTATTTCTTCAAATCTATCGATATTTATTGTTTGCCTTAATATTGACCAGCCTGTTACTGGATTCAAAATTTCCCATACATCTGCATTTGTACTTTTCTAAACCCCCAGGAGAATAAGCAGACCATTAAAGGCAACCAACTCCTCAAATGTAAGCTTTTTCCAACCAGCTTAATTGAGTATATATGACCTTCACAGTTGGTTTTAGAGACAATCATATTCGACATATCTTGATAGAAAATTGTTTTGAAAGCTGAAACACAGTCATGGAGTCTTTTTGCTGTATAAGCAGTGATACCTGGTTGTTGGTGTCAAGACGTTCCGTTGTTTAAAGTAGCCAAGGCGGACTTACTATCATAACAGATCGTAACTACTTCGATAAATCAAGCAGCGCCAAGACACTCCGTTTCGCTGGCCGGCTCTAGAACCCATCGCTGATGGACTGGGAGATCCTAATGACCTGGTCCTCAGAAGACCGAAATCTGCGGAACCCGGCCTGGTTCTCCGCCCACATGCCAAGCGATTCGACAAGGTGCGTGAGGCGGTTTGCCACCATCTGCTCCATCACCTTGCCAAGACAAGAGGTTAGGCTTATCGGTAGTGAGGAGTCGATTTTCCCAGCTGATTTGCCTTCCTTCGGAATGGGTATAATTAACCGCAGTTCTCCAGGACTGGGGCAAACCCCTTCTCGCCAAGACATGTTGAAGCCGTCCATAACAAAGTTCAGAGCCACCCCCAACCCCCCCCCCTCCTCTTTGAGAAAGAGGGAAGCGATACCATCCGGACCCTCAGCCGCCTTTGCCTTTGATTGGTCCAGTGCACAGCTCAACTCCGCTAGAGTATGGACTACACTCTTCCCTTTCAGGCCCATGAGAAGAGCCTCCCTATTCAGGATTTTCTTCACTTCACGGTTCTTCTTTCTCTCCTCTCTAGAGAATTGGTGGCGGCTAATCCCCGCATACACTTGTACGAAGCGATTAGCCTTCCTCTGGTCAGAGGAGAACTCACGTCCTCCATCTACCAGCACCCTGTTTCTCTCCTTGAGCGAAGGGCCCTTTCCACTCAAAGAGCGGATGAACCCCCTCATACAAGAGAAGAATCGGAGTGTCCCCCCAAGGACTCGATGAACTCTCTCCAACAGTTCTACCTGGACTCAATGATGTCACAGGCTATGATTGTTCGTTTTAGACACGTCTTCATTGTATTCTAAAAGGGTCACACCATTTTGAAATGCAAAGACAGACAAATTAATCTTATCGCCATTAATATGTCAATTGACGAAAACATTGTTTTGATAATAGGTACAACACTGTTCGATTAAGATTTTTGGGATTATCAATTTCCACTTATCTTCCGTTCCATGAAGTTTCTTCTTGTTCGGCTTTAATTAAGCATATTTACGTGTAATACTAACATCATCTTGAAGAGCAAAGAAGAATTAACACAAATTAGTAGTAAGGTTGTAATTGACCATTTAAAATAGTATGTACAATATATATTCAGAGGCGAAACTTAATTTAATAAAGTATCGTTACGACAAGCTAAATTAAATTTGAAAAAAAAATAATCCACTAAGAAATCGTAACCGGATATTTTTTTTAAAAGAGTACCTATTATTATCGAGTAGCTACCCAGTTCCCTGTTATCACAAAATTCTAATACTTCAATGAAATCAAATATATAGTGGAAGCACGAAATGTTTGTATGATTAATATATTGCACAATATGTCTGCACAAATTGAATGAAGGAAACAGAAACCCGGCCCTATACCAAATATTAAGCTTTACAAAAACAATATAATTGTACTCTGCTTACAAATGTTCTTATAAATTAAAAACCATGTCTATGTTACGTTATAATATACTGAATAAATAAAATAATTGAATTGTTATTGCGGATAAGTCACATTTGTCTATAGTGAACAACTAAAAACCTTTATTCACTTCGTTCAAATGAATAGGTTGTTTTCTCAATTGCAGTTAAAAATGTTATGGCTACAACTAAGAGCAAAAACAAAAAACTAATCACAAATATTGCGAAGTACTCTATGGAAAAGTTAAACTCGTCCTTGTCCTTCCAAGACTTCCAGCCTGTCCATCTGGAATATCCAACACCATCATGAGTGTCCTCAACCCCACGCACCCGGAAGAAGGTAAAGTGAAGTTTCGCGAAAGCCAACGACATCTTAATGGCAGTCTTTGTGGTATTATAAACAGTAACGGTTAAGAGGTCGTCATTCCGGCCATGCAATTCATAGTGAGTTAGACAGCCTCCGGCCACCGCGTCCCACGTTATGAAAGCCCTATCTTTGCGCCTCACTGCCCCCACCAATCCCCGAGTATTGCTTTGGCTAAGGCAGGACACTACGTGCCAACTGGTCCACGTGGTGTTAACAGCCCGCGTGTTTGAAGCCATAAATCGCAGTCGAAACATGGGCTGAGTTAACGTTCGGAGAACGGCCGACTGTCCGAGCGAATAAAATTGAAGTGAAGTGTCGGTCATTAAGACGTTATTCACCACATAGTTCACCCGGTACTGATACACATATCCGGTGATACATGGGCCATGACCCTTTGTCCAATGCACTGTCGTGGCGTTGTTGTCTTTGCGCTCGCCCACAACTATACCGTCGGGAATGTCGGATGCCAGGCAGTAAAACCACGGCCCCCATTCCCCCACGACGTTTATGGGATACTTTTTATTAGCATATCTAAAGATAGAGCGAACACGAAAATACAATCGTGACGGGCTTTTAAACGTGGTTCCATTGTCTTTATATATGAAAACAGTGACATCTTTGATTATTGTATAGTTGATATAATTATCGGGTCCCCTGATGTGCACTTCGTAGTTGGTGACGCATTGTAGTGCTGCCACATTCGGCCACTCAATTGTAAACTCATTGTCTTCGGTCCAGGCTATTCGATAAGAAGTAGGCGGCTCTACATTGTACTTATACACAACCCGGCAAACCTTGTGGTCAAAACCATAGTTAGTGAGTAAGAAGGCACAGACTATATACTGGCCGCACACAAGTTCCGTTGGATTGAACTGAGTATTCAGATGAAGTTGCTGGCAATCTATATGCTTCTCTCCGCGTTCCAATTCAAAGCAGTGTTCCGGCAGAACATATCGGCGGTTGATTGCGACAATCATGCTCGCATTCGATTTCAAATGTTCAACATTTTTGCAGGTCAAGAACTCCATAAACATAATGCACTTGTCTTGCTTTTGCTTGGTTGGTTTAACTGTTACGGCAGCAACAAAATAACCCAGAATATAGCGGGAACAACTTGAAGGCGCTGGAGCCGTCCAGTTAATGCGAATTTCCGAATCAACACTAATATTTGGCATGCGACACTCCACTTTGACTTTGTCATTGATAAAATTCCCAGAAAGCATCACTTCGCTGAGTGCAACTCGCACAGTTTCAATAAAATGTATCCGTAAATATCGGGCTTCGATGGACTTAAATGTAATAGCGTGTACCTTCCTCGATAGCACTGGATGAAAAAAAGCTACAGGTTTATAGGTCTGTTCACTCATACCGGCCCAAATCTCCACCGGGCCAATATTTTCCTTGCAAAATGGTATGCAGTCATCCTTTGTGCTATTTTCATTAACAAACAATGGTTGGGTTAAAATTATGGCGTCAATTCGAAATACCCTATCAGTGTACAATTGCAGCCAATTACTGTATTGGTCTTGGCGTTTTGAAGGGCAGGAGCATGTCCTGGCGTTGTTATCAAAGGCGAAGCCAGAGTGGGCCTGACATGAGGCCGTGGCGCTTAATAGCGTATTCGCTGGGTCAACGTCCAGTCTGTTGACCAGTCGACCAAAGAAGTCCAGATAATTAAGAAATTTCGGATAATATTTAGTTATCTGCTTATTTGTTATAAATGTAAACTTAATAAGAGAGACAATATTGTTGACATCTTTTACAAAATATGTCCGGAATTTGTCATTTGTAAATGTGATATTAGCATCAATGCTTTTTATAGGATCATCTTGAATTCTAAACTGAAAAAATATAATTTCAAGTTGAATTGCCTGTTGAAATGTATTATACAAATCTATATCCGTATATTTTTCTAGTGACATATATGATGAAAATTCAAAAGCAATTTTAGTAACAAAAGCCATTTCTCCGAAATTTATAATGAACTCATCCTTGTATTCAAGATGGTTTGTATTACCACCAGCAAAAAACGGATAAAAACTATGATAACACTTCTCTTGTTTTGTATCAGGAACATGTATTACGATACCGCATAAATTTTTCACCCAAACATATTTCTGCGTTTGACTTTTATAGATGGTACCCCCTGTACAAGTCAGATTAGTAAATACTATTTTCTTGGGTTTCCTTGAAGGTATTTTTCGACCATATAGTTTGAAATTACATATACACAACACCTTATTATTTTCAAGATTATTACTTATATGAACTATTTGCCCGAAGAATCTTCCAGGTGTGATAAAAGAGTATGTTATGTGAGTTGGCATACCCCTTATAACTTTAGAGGATTTAGATTTCAAATGTCTGCTATCGCGAACGTCAAAATTGATCACATCAGTACATTTAAGCTTTTCTGATTTAAACTCCATTTTCTCAATTTGATAATCTCGAAGTAGGTCTACTCCCCAGTATTGTTTCATACCTTTAATGTGAGCAGTATGGATACACGCAGAATTATCGTTACTGGAAGGGTCGGAGGCGAACGCTTTACTTGGTCTTTTAATAATATATTTCAGACAGGGTTGTTGATTATTCCAGACATCGTAAAAAAATGTGTGGCCTAGTTTACCGTCGATTTCATGTTGCAATTCACTTGAGAAAGCCCTTTTCGTATTCAAGTTAATAAATTTACTAGCACTGATTGAATAAACTAGTAAATATATGTATTTAACAAAACACACAACTGTATAAGCCATTATTTTCAAAATATAAATATACAATTTTTATTCCAAAGAGGTCAAAAATGAAAATTTAATACATTATTAAGATTGATAATTGATTCAATATTTTTAAAGTTTAAAACAATACAATGTATATAAATTTTACAAATCGATAAGCAGAAATTATAGAGATCGGATCAATAAATCAACTAATAATTAATTTAACAACTCTTTATTTAAGTAAGTAAAACAAATCGGATGTCTATGGTTGTTTGCAATAATAGATATTTATAACTACTCTAAAAATACTAAATTCGTAGCCGCTAATATTTCAACTTATTAAATTGGCCACTGAGATAAAGTGACAAAATCAATAATTATTTTAAATAATGTACATTTATCATTTATTTTAAATATCGCGATAAAACAAATCAAAAGTTTACGGCATTTAATATGCAAGGCATGTAACATGGTAATTTTTAAACCGTTCTAAAAATAGGGATTGTTGAAAGTTGCAAAATCTTTTATAATATTTTAATTGAAGCGTTTTAGGGAAGCTTAGAACAGTAGCTTTTCCAGCTTCTAGCTTTTAATATATCGTTATTAATGAAGCTAATTTTTTAGATTTGACTATGCGTAAAATGCTTAAATTTGACAACGTAAGTTGTAGAAACCTCCAAAGCATCAATATAAATACTAAAATTGTATAAATAGTAATTAATTGAATTAACTTCTTGAATTTTTTAGCTCTTTTACAATTTATAAAATTCTAGAGTTATGTATCATATAATTAAATTGTTCAAAATAATTTCATCATTTTGTCATGTTGTGCAATCTTGTGTTTAAAAAATCTTTTAAAATAAAATTTCTTCTGCACGCTTTTTGTATTTCCTTCAGCATTGTATTCAGAAGTGTCGATTATTCCTCTTTCACCTCTTCCTCCAACATGTCCTCTATCGATATTATTGATGTTTGTCCTCCTATCATAATGACTGTATTTATTCCTCTTGTTTGTGTCACTGAATGATTTGAGTTAGTTTTTTTGTTTCACATCCTGTGTTGATTGATATCCGTTCAATATGATAAGTTTGGGAATTTCTTACGTTTTTTCGGAACTGTTTAAAACACGATCTTCAGATTGGTGATTGGAAAACACGATCTTGGCTCTCGAGCTTACTTCGATTACATATTTATTGTAACTATGAACTCCTCTATCATAAAAATCTAAAGGCGTTTTGCTACTTAAAAGTATTTATCTATAAATCATTACTTACTCAACTTATACTGCACTAAGTAAGTGTGCAGGAATTCTAACAATAGTCTTGTTGCATTTAGGGCAGTTATTCCTCATTATTGAAACTTCAACAGACATAATGTATATTATGTTTTTGTAATTGTTTATTTGGCTGAATATAGTGTACCTGTTTTGGATCACATGTACTGGTTATGATATATTATATTAAAATGTACATTTATAAGTAGTATAGGAAGAGTCGATTTGGCCTCAATCACTTGACGTTTTACCATTATACTTGACCTTTGAACATAACCCGCCACCCCCACACCCCCCTACATCCCAACTCCCTTCACCTCTTCCCCCTACTCCCCCAACCAAATTATTATATTTTTTACGATCAGGAGCATTATGATCATACATAAGTGACCCAAATCTTTCATTGAGTTTATCTTTTTAGGGTAGTAACCTATGACAACCAATGTTGGTAAGATGACTTACCAATATAAAATATACATTTTTGTACAACTTACAAATATTTGTAAGTAGTATATGACGCTACAAATTTTAATTAGTGTCTGATTACATTATAAACTTATTATGTAATTATAAATATTGTTTTTAGGTCATTTTCTAAATTTTAGACAAAAAATAACATCATTCATGACGTCATTTTTGTTTTTATCATTAAACTTTTGATTTTTACAACTTATGACAACCAAACTTGGTGTGATGACTCACTAACAAAAGAAAAATCCTTTATACTATTGTTTATTTTTTTTTATTCTAAAATCAATTTTTCTTATTGATTTTTACCATTGTGATATATTATGGTCATTTATTGCACGATCAGGGAGGATTTTAGTTCAGATTCTGACCATGTCTAGTTCACTCAGTTTGATTTGTCGACTATTTAAGTACAATTATTATTTTTTTAAACTAAAATTATGCATTTTGGTTATAAGTAGTCATATATAGTAGTCCAAACTGCCAGTACTAATAATTTTTCACATCATTCATTTCAAAAACCTCCCCCTAAAGGGCGCAATTTACGGTTTAACTACATCAAATCTTAATGCAGAAGCAGTTTGGGCTTCTATAAATTACTACTTTAAGATAAACAATATTTTCTCTATTTAAAAAAATCAAATTTATCCCCAATTTAAGATAAGCTCAATTTGCACTTATGTTAAAATAATTAAATATTATTTTAATAAAAATTAAATAAAATTTATTATAATAATATTAAAAATGTAAAAAGATATTGATATACAAGAAGAACACGACCCCATGTTTTCCAAACAATCGATTCCATAAATATTTAGACGAACATGGTGTATTTTCGTAATTATTTATACTTAAAAGTTAAATTTAAAAAATGCTACACTTCTATAACATAAAAAAGATTTCAAGGAGGAGGAATTGGTGATCTATTTTCCTTCGATAGGAACATTCGTTTCATTCAGCAAATACATAAAGGTTCATACATAATAGGTTCATCTGCTTCTGCCATACACTCAGTTGCAAGCGTAGCTATAGCAACAGCAGATACAATTAAAAGAGCTAATGAATTAAAAAATCTTTAAGTAATTAGAGATAACCAAAATAAATTAGCTGAAGAAAAAACAACACCAATTATTTCTGGTGATGTTAAAAAAAATTATTAAAGTAAAAGCTTGCATTAAAAAATTTAGTAAAAGTTAATGAAAAGATCAGATTGGAATATTATGTCAACAACAAATACACGAAGATATGTTTTTATAGCTTTTGAAAAACAAGAAGCAGTTAAGTGGGAAGATAACAATTATAGCTTTTGGATTGGTGATTCAAATGATAAAAATATTACTTAATAAAGAAACATATCCTATTGAACAAATTATTCAATTTTAAATGAATTCTTCTCAAATGTATTTTATGATGCCTATCAAAACGTTTGTAAATGATTTGTAAATTATCCTCAATTTGACCAACAAGATTTTATTAAAAATTATCCAATATTGTGTTTTGATGTATCTGCTCATGCACTAATTATAACAATAAAAGTGTTATTCAAATTAATGGAATTTTTAAAACAGGTACACATTTAATTAGAGCTTATTGCTTAGTTTTAGACGAAACAGAAAATGTAATTAAAGATATGCAGATAAAAGAATGATTAGAATAGATAATAATAAATAAAACAAAAATTAATATTAAAAAAGAAAATAACTATTTAAGCGAAAAGTATTAAAAAGCAGAAATGGAAAAATTAGCTTCAACGAAAGTACGAAGTGGTTTACAACAAAATTTTCAAATTTGTTTTCAGATGAAATCTGTTAAAGAAGGATTAATATTCTTGGCTTATACAGTTCAAATTGAACTAATCGCTGGAAATGGAATTACGTTAGCAGCTCTACTTCAATATAAAATGGTTTCAAAGTAATTAGAGATACTTTTAGAAATAACTTTGCACATTAAACTAATAAATGGTCCTACAAAACCTTTCTGCCTAATACGATGGAAATTTTATATTGACAAAGATCGTGAACAATTTACATTAAGGACAGCATATTACGGTGTGGAACAGAAATCTGCCCAAAATCCCCCCCACAAAGCCCAATCCAATATAATAACCCTTTCTACAATATAGCAAGAAGGAAAAGAACACCAAAACAGAACACAATCTGTTGTATATTTTAATATTTCCAAAAAACAACAAGCGAATATCAACTTAGGAGAGAGGAAAGCGTGAGATAGATAGAGAAAGGGAGAGAAAGAGAGGAGTGACTAAGGAGAGATATATAGAGAGGAAAGAGACAGATTGAGAGAGATCAGAGAGAGAGGGAGGGTAGACTAGGAGAGAGAGAGAGAGAGGGAGAGAGAGAGGGAGAGAGAGGGAGGAAGAGAGATCATTGGGATATAATAATCGATAATGAGATCGAGGGAGGAGAGATACACGTGATAAGTTATGGTCACCTCTAACATGTACGCAATTTATTGATTGAAACAGGCAATTGAAAAAACCATTCAAAAGATATATCATCTAGAGAGATAAATAGATACTAATAGTGGTACATTAAACATAACAGAGATAACA
>JAUZND010008167.1:0-10053 GCA_034780555.1 Coelogynopora nodosa
CGTTCCTCCCAGTTCTGATCGGTGGTATGTAGATGTTGTAGAGGTCGATATTGCGTTTTGATTTTTCTGGGATGATAATAATTAATAATAATAATTAAGGATAATAATTACTCGAACAGTCACGTATATCATATTAGCATAGTACAGATCTACAAGGTGTCTTTAAATGTCTGCTCTCAAATAAAAATATAAAGATAACAATTATCATACAGTATATTTTCAAAAATACCGACTGCAATGCTATAGGCAAACACAGCTGTATGTAATGTTTAATAACCTATAATAGGTTATTATTAATTAGTAACATATAATAACCTTTAATATCCACAAAAATGCCCACATAAAGAAATAAATACTCCAAAATTCAAAATAAATAAACACTCCGAAGTTTAAAAGAAATAAATGTGTCATAATATTTTTAAAAGTAATTACAATAACTATTACAGTACCTATTACAGTAACTATTACAATAACTATTACAGTAACTATTACAGTAAATATTACCGTAACTATTACAAGGTAGATTCGCCTATTATAACGCTCACATTTGTTGTCACTCGCCAATGATATTAACATTTACGTATTATTATTCTAATTTCTTTTTAAAATACTTCAACATATTATATAATAATATAATATCAGTATTACAAATCAAATTTTTGATTTAATACAAAAATTTCAACGATCAAAAGAAAACATCAACATTCATAGGATGTGTTTTTAAATTTAGATTTAAAAATGGTGTATCGTAATATTTACTTAAACATAATAAGCTTATTAAAACCTTTGAAATATTTATTATATAAAATCTTTAAAAAAATGATAACTGTGCTTTGTCGAACAATATAAAGTAGTAATATCAACATAAATGTGAACAAGTTATGCATATAACATTGTATACTGATTCAGTCGGGTAGAATAACGCAATAGAATATATATTTATTTATTACTTAGTTAGCGTCGATCTAGTTTCGGACACAATGTGAACTGCATTTGTGATGAAATTGCGTTGTTTGGTGAGGTACGTTTATATATCGGGATGTCAAAGAAATTTATCACTTTTTTAAATTATAATTTCGGAGATGTAATTTTATTTATTCTTTTGTATATACAATGTAGCTATCAAACTAGGTGTAGTAAAAAGGGGCGGTTCTAAAGGAAGATTTGAAATAGAATGACCAAATTTATCAACCATTATACTATTATAATAGTTTCTAAAAAAATTACACTATGTGGTAAAACATATATAAAAATATAAATACATTTTTGTTACACACACATGTATATATACCTAGTTATATAATGAATGAACCCTATGAAATTTGTTACATATTCAAGTGAGTGTCTGGAAGTGGAGCATTCATTGGAGCCTTTTTGAAAAACTTTTCAATTTTATTTATTGTTAATTTGTAGAAATTACATTTTCGATATATTTTTATATATATATACATAATATACATAAAGCCAAATGTATAAATTATGTTTCAAAATAAAAATAAATACGATATGTAAAAATTATTTGAACATATTATTGGTAAGAACAGTGCATATACGTACACCTGCATACTTTGATGACAACGAAAAATAATGGACATGGCAAAAAGAAAATGTTAAATACTATTTGTTTAAATATAATTTCCTTTATTTCCAACAAATTATTTTTATTGTTGAATATATACCTACATTATGGAAATACTGCATCTATAATGCGTTTATACAATGTAAACATCTTTTAATACGTTCAAGACAAAGCATAATATTAACTCCTATGTATATAAAATACTATATAATATACTGACTGAAAAATTTGGTAGACTTAATCTTGTATTAAGGCAAAATCATTCAAAATAATTATCAAAATATAATAACATATTGCATATATAGTGAAATACTAAGTAAACTGAAAACATTAAATCAATTTGTAATTTTCCTCCCTGAATTCAGGATTGACTGTTTTTTTTTCTTTAGTGTAACCTGATTGGATACCACTTTCAGTATTTCATAACGCTAATTCTATAAATGGATAAATTAGCAACCGTTTGTTGAATAAAAAATTGTTTAATTTTGCACAATTTTGTAGCATTATCTTCGTTCCTGTTATATTTTGCAGATTGTTCTGCTACTTACATATTAAAATCATTTCAGATATTTTTCACTACAGGAAAATAATATTTCCCCTATTATCTATAAAATTGTTCACTAATAAATGTTTGACTGATAGTATATCTGTCGGCTTTTGTTATTTATACTTGAGTAATTCACATTCAAAATGGCAATGTCTACCTTGTATTATGTAGGATTGTGTTGGAAAAAAATATAGTTCATTTTGTTAAATCACTTCACTGATAGTCCGTAAAACATTATTTGTAATCGATGTTATGATCTTATCCCATCATATATGGAGAATCTCCTAAATATATGGCATTCAAAACAGTCGTCTCTACTGGAAAGGAAAATATACTATATGCAGTCATATTTGGATTTAGATCAACATAGAAATATGTCAATTAACTATTATTGTTGTATTATTTATATCTATTGAAATATGTTTTTTTCGACAAATCGTATAACATTTAAAAGTAAATTCAGGATCACATTAGTCTCACTAAACAAATTTGATAAACATCCATTAATAATTTAATTAAAAAGGATGAACATAAAATAATGACAATATAGATAATAATAATCAAATTAAAAATTATTATTAAAGTAATGCAAAGTGCCCTGTTTGAAAACGGAAATCTAAACAAATTAAAGGAAATAAAATATCTCCGAAACGCCTTATGTATTAAAATAATATTTTTATGAATTGTTACATGTCTTTCAAATAACTGGTGTTTGTCACATTCTGTCACATTCTGTCACATTCTGTCACTTTAAAAAATAAAAACACTTGTAGTGACACCTTTTTCAACTCAGCTCCTGTTAATCAAATGTTATCAGATTTTTTCACAGAGTAACATCCGTTCTTTTATGAGTACAACTATCTTAACACAACATGTAATGTACATCATGTGCTGCTAATCTCTATACTGTTTAGGACACTGCACTGGTTAAAATGTACTATTTGGAAAAGCACTGTTAAGGCACTGCAGTTGCGCATGTGGTCTCAGCTCTTGGTTGACTGTTTATCCAATTTATTTGATTATCTTATCAGATCCTGCAGGTCTCCCCCTATATATAGTTTGCTTGTTTAACGACCCTTATTGTAATTGTTTGAAATGTGTTTTCTGATTTCCTTTTGTGCAGCTATTGTGCTAAAAAAGAAAAAATCTAAATCTAATTCTAAATACAATGAAATTATAGTAAGTACTTTATAATTCTTATAAAATTATAGTTTACAAAACAGATATTCTGACCGGAGTCATGTTTGATTTACCAAGGAATTTATTTATAAGTAAAGCAATAAATTAATCATAGATATATTATATTATAAGCAAAAAATACATTATTTATGGAATTAAGTTAGAAAAATTTTAATTGAAATTTTCAAAAATTAAAAACATTCAAATGAAATTATAGAAAGTCTATATACTATAATCAATATAGGGTCAAAATAAACAGATCGAAAAAATAATCGATTGAAGATAAATTGATAGCTAACTTGTCATCTAAACATTCAACAGTGTCAACAGCCCTATTGTGTCATTATACTGAATAAATGAAGTATTATTATTTATATATTAAAGTAGTTTAATGTTCTCTGTCTATTGATTCACCATGGTGATGAACTAGCCTATGGCACTGAATGTGTATCTATAGAATTATTAATTATTATACTTTTTATTATGAAGGAATCTTCTCATTTGAACTATTATTTTTTCTTCATGGTGTACTATTTTTGTGGAAAAATGTGTTGATATACCTTTCTGCATGTGTTACAATAAATATTCATAGTATACTCGAGATTCATTATATACTGTTACATTTTTAGGTAACAAAGTGGTAATGAACTTATATTTAATCAATTCTTACATTATTTACATTATAGGGTACCTTATCAATCCTATTGCTTAGTATATTATATTATACATTGTTTTTAGTTTTTGTAAATTTATTTTATTTTAATCAGATTTAATAATTTAAATGTACAGATATTTCTCAATCTTACTTGATCGCGCCTTTTTGTTATGTCACTAAATAGTATATAAAGGGTACTTCAAAATGAAATAACAAATGTTTGTTATGTAACAAATAGTTAAAATGTAACAAACATTATTATATCTAATGGATACTTTAAATAACAAATGTTTTTTTCTGGCACTCAGGTGTTTAAGATAAGGAACAACTATAACAGAAGATCATCAGCTGAATGTCTAGACGCTATCATCACAATTGAGCACAAGAATAAAAAATGCACTCATTATTAGTGGTATATAACTAAATTATTCTTATTCAAAAAACATATATCATAATTCTAAATAGACTGTTTGAAAATGTATTATAGCCACAGGAGGAGACTTATATAAACGTATATGTGTGCATGTACATTGCATATATATTTCAGATATATTTTTCATTGTGGTGTTGAAAATGTTATATTAAAATAACACTCCTAATGATATAAAATATAGCTAGATATTTGATATATATATATTTTTAAATTTCATATGTTATTTATTTCATACATACCGGTGACAAACGGTATTTTCTTAAAACAGATCTCTGTTAAAATTATTTATTATCCTGTGAGCACCCATAAATTCTATCCTGAAAAACTCTGTTTAATGATATATTGTTTGTACCAAAGGTTCTGTTTGACAAATAATTTATTCAATTTGTTTATGCAATGATGGAATTGGTATGAATAGACCTATCTAAACAACACCGTTTATGTATTTGATTATCTTTAACATGTATCCTTAATCAAATCTACTCTATACGTATACAGTTTCGAAAAAGTAGTGCTTCAAATCATTTAAAAATATAGCGAAACTTTCAATTAGAAACCGAATAAATTAAGAATTTTAAAAATAAAGTATAGTTGGAAATATGAACTAGACAAAAGCTAAAATGTTATTCAATTTAATTTTACAAATAAGTCATATTCTGTCGGCGAATTACTATAACAGATGTATGTTGACACACACGGTAGGCCTATTGTATATATAGTACATTTTACAAGCACTATAAAATATGCTTTAAGCTCCTATAAAATAGAACGTAAATAGAAAAAGATGAAAATACAGAGCAGCTCATGTATATAAATCACGTAAGTCATTTGCTCAATTTATTAACCTAAATCATTTGCTATTCAAAAGCTGATTGGCAAAATGGAACTAATTGAAACCAGAGTCCAAGATACAGCACAACGGTCAGAACTAAATCGTCAAACATTTTCCAATCTCATCATCCTAGGGTCCAAATTAGAGACTTCAAGGATCTGAAATCATCACACAAACGCTGCAATCAAAACAGACCAGAATTTAATGAGGTAATTTTGTTCTCTTTCCTCCTTACAATTACAGAAACCAGGAACTTTTTTGGCCAAAACTCGAACTTCGTTTAGTGTGGCGGCAGGCTAGTTAGCTTCCCCTAACCGGCAAACCATTTAATAAGAACTATAAGGAAGGGGGGGAGAAGAATATAGAAATATAAGAACTTCACCATTCTAATGTCAACTGCAAGAACTGGTCTCTGATTGGCCAATTGATAATCATTAGGCGCGCCATTCAACTGGCGGCTGCTCAATCGGCTAATGAAGAGGCCATGCCAGGCTTGATTGCAGTAGTCAACGTGCTAGCTTCCAGAAACGGATTCCTCTTAGTAAATTGACTCGTTACACCAGCGAACCAGTTCGAACAAGAAGCAAACACAACTTCTACTTAAATTTCGCAGCAATTACCTAAAAGTTATCCAAGTCACTATATTTTCATCACCGTCCCATCCAGCGCTGCCAATTATTTTTTCCTTGGCGTAATATCGTAACAATCAAGGCAGCCTGCTAGACGAAGTCAAACACCGAATCCATTTTCATTATCGCTCAATTGGTATGGAGCCTTCTATGCTGTCGTGTTCTCAATCAGGTGAGTGTAACTATTTGAAGCATTTGTTCTCATGAAAATTTTGTTTAATTTGGAAGGCAACTTTTTGGAAGGCGTTTTGGGTAATTGAATAACATAATTTGTGCAAATATTCTTTGAAAATGTCGGCGATTAAGTATAATTTTGTATAATTATCAAAAAGGTATGAAACATTCCGTAAATTCAACAGCCATATTTTAGTGTGTAGGCTGGCCTATATCATTTTTTTAATATGTGCAGTATACAATATTGTAGTGCAGTGTATCATGTATATATTATTTTAAATTTTATTTTATTTCCTTGTTATTATAGCTATACATAATAAAATATTTTATATATTTTTTATATGACATAACATCATGTGGTTATATCACATAAAAGTTTATATATTTTATATTTTTAGTGAGTTACTAAATGAAAATAGATATTTGATTTAACTGAATTCACAGAAACTTATATTAAATATTGTTTTTTTGTTATATGTAATACATTATTACATATGTATAATCATACTGTGCAGTAAAAATTAGTGTAATAGACTTATCTGAGTTATATACAAAAGCAAAATTGAAACCTGCATTTACATTCTCTATGTATATATAGACTATAATAGAAAATACTATTTCGATTTGCAATATTGGCTATACCGAATAATGAATGTACCAAAACAATTTAATAATATCTTATTAATAAAATATATTTGGTAAAAAAGTTAAACATGTACACACATATAAAGATGTGTAAAACCTCATATATGAGTATTATTTTATCTCATTGGCATAACCTTGATTACATTTACTTAATGCCTCCTTATTTGTGTAATTCATTAAATAAATATTTTACCAGACTTCGATATATATATATATATATATAATCTACAATCGTTTATATTAAATTAAATTATTAAAGGAAACAGTTATATTAACAATTAAAAAAATGTTATATTACATAGAATTTACAAAATTATAGATATATATTAAACTGAATTTACTGTGTAATTTATTATGTATACCTAATAATTTTTCACAGAATTTACAGAATTATATAATTATAATTACACAGAATTTACAGAATTATATAAATATAATTACACAAAATTATATAATTAATTTATACATAATTTATAGAATTATAGAAATATATTACGCAAAATGTACAGAATTATAGAATTATATTACACAGAATTTACATAATCACATAATAATTTTACACAGAATTTACAGAATTATATAAATATATTACATGTAATTTACAGAATTGTACAATTTTATTGCACAGTATTTACAGAATTACATAAATATATTACACGGAATTTACAGAATTACATAAATATTTTACACAGAATTTACATAATTAGCCTACTGTATTATATTACCAGAATTTATTAAATTATATATATAAATTACACAGAATTTACATACATACATAAATATATTGCACAGAATTTACATAAATACATAAATATATTGCACATAATTTACATAATTATATAAGTATATTACACAGAATTTACATAATTTCAGAAATATACTACATAAAAATTACATAATTACATAAATATAATACACGAAATTTTCAGAATTTAAATAAATACATAAATATATTACACAACACTTACATAATTAGAGAATTACACAGTCTCTCTGTCATTATACCCAGAGTCAAATATTGGTAAATATTATAAAAGTACGCTTTCTTACATCACATTGAAAGTTATTATAACTTAGATATATTATAAATTAA
Organism: Coelogynopora nodosa; assembly: GCA_034780555.1. NCBI lineage: Eukaryota > Metazoa > Platyhelminthes > Proseriata > Coelogynoporidae > Coelogynopora > Coelogynopora nodosa. Next base: position 7,767 of record JAUZND010008167.1, read on the forward strand.
TAAATATTTTTTTGTCTAATAGATCTTTTTGCCGTCAAGAATATGAATTCGTTGTATAGATATATCATATATCTAAGTATATTTAGAATGATTTCAGTATATTATTAATTAATCTATATCGTGCATAGTTCTATATTACTAACTTGTCTCGCAGCTAAATATTATTTTTATTGGTTTATACGGATGTATTATACAAGTTTCTAAATAATTATGAACTCTTATAAAACATTATTATACGTGATTTATAAATATGTAAATTTAAAATAAATTATTCCTCATTATACTATGTAATCATGGTATTCCTATTAAACTACAATAATAGCTATTATTTGCAGCAGTTTTAATGCTCAATATACACATAGTAAAATATAGAATGCAAACTACTATCTATTTAGGACCCATAAAGTACACTTATACCTAAATATTAAATATATTATCACCTCAATTCCCCCTCCTTAAGTTCTTATCCCACTATAATGTGAATTGAAATACACGTATAATTATCCTCTCTCGATATATTTTTTAATGGGAAAGCTTTTAGCCTTATATTCTAACCAGGTACGCACATAACCAATACCACTTTAAAACATATATATATATACATAGCTATATATCTAATGGATATAATTCTTAGGACCAATATTAGTATATTGGTATAAATATAAGTAATTCTCTTTCAAAACCTTTTACAATTAGCAAGTGGTATTTAAGGGCGTGAAGACTTATGTGTATTTTTGAATCCAACTTTGCTCCGTATGCATCTTGGAAACTTAATGACCGACGATAATACATCTCGCTGGACTTCCCGCTAACAGATGGTTTTTGTCTGCACATTACATGTATATGTATATATATAGATATAGATATGAGATGTCATTTTAAGAGGGAAAAATTAAGAGCCTAAGTGGAGAAGCTGTTGCAGAGGCATTAAAAATGTCAACTTCCGATTTATACACAAGACCTTAAATCTGAAATCCACAAATACATTAATAGTATATGGTATATACTTTCTAAACGCCGTTAAAATTATTGTAGGAATAAGTTTGAAATGCGATGTTTATAAAATATAATAGAGTTATTTGTTATTTCGATGCAAATATCAAGTTGTATCATCTGCATATTTTGCATTAGACCATAACATGTTGAGATTATGGTTAATTTAGTAAATGTATTATTTGTAATATTCACTTGCAGAGTATAAGCACTGTATAAATAAATTAATTTTATTAATATTTAAAACAATAAAAAACATAGAATGACTAAAACATATATAATTAAAATAATAATATTATTCATTTAATTGTTATGCATAATATAGGTTGATGACATATTCAATCATTTATTTGAATTTCACCAAAGAGATATTTAAGCATCCAAATATATAACGGAGGAGACAGAAAATATATTTGAGATAGAATGAGAAAGAGAAATTATTAAAAAAATTATCAACTAAAATTAAACATATTTAATTTGCCAGGTGGAACAATAGTTATTAACCAAAATATAATTAAATATTTTAGGATATTTATAATAATCCGATCAAAATGAAAAGTGTGTATTTAAAATATATTCTTATCGAGAAGTGCTTATACGTAAAATAAGATACAGTGAAATGTAAACTGCACATGTGTATGTTGGTATAAACAGCAATATATGTATAGGCATCTTTTATTGAACGTGCTCTCTAAATGTGACATACATGTACCTTGCTATATAGATCTGTCAATCAAGGTTGCACTACAACTGAGGATAGACAATCAGTATATATATATATATATTCTTTATATATATATATACTCCGTGTCACACATCCTGCATATATAAATGTAATTTTTGTCACTGTTTTGCAGTTATATTACTTCATAACTTGCGTTAACTTCAATAGGCCTATTAGATTTTTATATGATACAAAAGCGCATGTCAGCAATTCAATATAGCAAGGCATTTTATAATAATAGACTTACAGGTTCGGTTTATCACCATATAAATGTAAACAATATTATTAAACATGTAACTATATAAATACACGAATATTTCCCCCAATATTGGTATTTTATCCTATATAATATAATTGTCACTCTAATCAGTATTTAAAGTATACGATGCTTGTATTTTTGCATCAGTAAAATGTGATCTAAGTGAAGACCTGTATATTACCCATTAAATGCACAACAACTTTTTACTGTTAAAAAAAGATCTATATAATATATACTCTTAGTTAAAACGGTGCAACTATGTTCCACGTGTAGCTCCTAAAGTACTTTAGGAACATTTTGAAAAGTTTATG
>JAUZND010008168.1:0-10053 GCA_034780555.1 Coelogynopora nodosa
TCAAATTTATACAATTGTTGACTATATTGTTGTACCAGTAAATTCAATAACAATATACGCCTGATTCAATACAATAACAATTTAGATTTAAATTTGTTCTAAATTATCTGTATTCTATAATTATCTGTTTCAATATTTTAAATAATTTGCCCTGTGTAGTTATATTTAAATATAATACAATTATTTACCCTATTTAAGATTAACTCAATATAATACAAAATGTGTGTAGGGCCTATATCTAATAGTATAACTTAATAAACATAAATAGATATTTATATATACTACAAAGTTGGACTTTAAAATAATTACAATATAAATAGTTTTGCAGCACTTTGCGCTGTGCGCCGCAAAGCATCATCTAATAGTAGTAAAATATTTAAAAATGTCAATGCGAGAGATTTGATATGATTTTCGTTTATCAGTTTTTTTCATTTTTATAGTTGAGTTCTGCATTCACAGAATGAGACTTTATTGGATAAAATCTCTTAGTTCCAAAACAAAACATATGATGTTAATAATTGTGGTGTCTACCTTCATTAAAGTGATAATGTCGGTTTCAATAATTTTAATTTAAAAAAGATTGGTTGCAATAAGGCTAAGCAACTGCCTAGCAACCAAAATGGGATATTTAGAAAATGTTTAATAAGTTTTTAATGGACAGTTCAATTTTAATAATTTTAGGATCTACCCCCACTAAAGTTAACATTGTGTCAAAATTAGGTGCTATGGTTCTGAATAGAAACTGCATAGCAATTGTATTTTTTGGAAAAAGTTTTACCATGTTTTTGATGGACTTTAATGGTATCAATACTTTTTAATAATAAAGTCAGTCGCTTCAAATGCAAGGGAATGCAGGGAATTATCACACTCCTTATAAGGATATTAGTGCATGACTTAGTGGTGGTCTAGGCTGGACTTAAAAAATATGCATTCTAGAAGTACAAAGTTTTCTCCTAATTGTCATTAATTTTCAATTCTGTTTATTAAAAAACAGTAAATTTGTCCAAAATGAAATGGTTGGTTTTGCTTATTAGTTTTATGAATGGACCATACATGCGTCAAAACAATGAAGGCCAAAGCTTTCACAGAATGGATTTTATGTCACAAATTTCGCATTTAGGGGTTTTGTTCACACTGTGGCACTCTGAACAAATCAATGTTTACTTTGTTATAAACATCTATTTTCACTTTCATTTAGTAATTCTAATGATTATGTGTTATGCTGTTTTTCATCTACAGATCTCTATGTTTGACTTGGAAAGAGGAACTTCGACGACTCTTGCAACACAACATAATAATTTGAAGATAGATGAAAAAGTCCCGCTGGATCATGCATTGCTTTATGCAATATTTAATCATCAAAGTAATACAGTATTTATTTAATTATTTATCACAATAACTTAACAAACTATCCTGTACAAATATTAACTGTTCCTACATATAAAATGACTTTTTCTAACAACACATAATTTTGTCCATAATATCTTAGGTATAATAATATCTTAGGTATATAAGAGTTTCATCACAACCATCCCGTTATATTATTCATTTTAATTAATCAAATTATTATCACTCGAACCGGTAAAATGAATGGGAACTGTCTCTATGTTGGTCACTTTATTTTCGTCGAAGTAATTGTTGTTATTCTGGTTTTAATATTATTTGTTATATATAGCTACATTTACCAACCGTGGTCACTCAATAACAATAATTACAATGATAATTCCTTATACAAATTAATACTTTTAAAGTGAGATAATTATTGGCTGAAAGTCAGATCAGCACCTTTCAGATAATTTTTTGTAGGTTAGATAATTTCATTAATAAAAATATTTTAGTTTATATATTTAACTGTTTATATAGTTGTCAAATTTCGTGATTAGTATCTAATCAAATTATAGACTACATAGATCTGTTCAATTACATTATTTTAAGAGCTTCATTGATTCCTAATACAGTCCTAAATGAGTCACTAATTGAGTCATAAATGAGTTTTAGTTGAGTCATAAATGAGTCACTAATTGCGTCCTAAATGAGTCACTAATTAAGTCATAACTGAGTCACTAATTGAGTATATAAATGAGTTTTAATTGAGTCATAAATGAGTTTTAATTGAGTCATAAATGAGTTTTAATTGAGTCATAATTGAGTTTTAATTGAGTCATAAATGAGTTTGATTGAGTCATAAATGAGTTTTAATTGAGTCATATATGAGTTCTAATTGAGTCATAAATGAGTTTTAATTCAGTCATAAATGAGTTTTAATTGAGTCATAAATGAGTTATAATTGAGTCATAAATGAGTTTTGATTGAGTCATAAATGAGTTTTAATTGAGTCATATGTGAGTTTTAATTGAGTCATAAATGAGTTTTAATTGAGTCATAAATGAGTTTTAATTGAGTCATAAATGAGTTTTAATTGAGTCATAAATGAGTTTTGATTGAGTCATAAATGAGTTTTAATTGAGTCATAAATGAGTTTTAATTGAGTCATAAATGAGTTTTAATTGAGTAATAAATGAGTTTTAATTGAGTAATAAATGAGTTTAAATTGAGTCATAAATGAGTTTTAATTGAGTCATAAATGAGTTTTGATTGAGTCATAAATGAGTTTTAATTGAGTTATAAATGAGTTTTAATTGAGTCATACATGAGTTTTAATTGAGTCATAAATGAGTTTTAATTGAGTTATAAAATGAGTTTTAATTGAGTCATAAATGAGTTTTAATTGAGTCATAAATGAGTTTATGACGATTATGAGGATTACGAAAATTTAGGGATCCTTACCGTCGTGAAAACTGACAAATTTTTCGGTAGTCAAGACAGTTAAACTTCTTTAATGTTTTTTTAACATTTACAATATTATCTAGCTAAATACAAGGCTACCGATAAACCTATTCATAAACGGGATTTTCTCATGAACTTGCATCGCTTGGATATTTTTGAAACATTTAAGGACGACTTTCAGGTAATGATTTGGAACTGACCATAAGAAAATTGGTTATCTTTTGTTATAGACAATAAGTATGCTTATATTCTTAATAACGTATTTACATTATTAATTAAAACGTAACGATCTTTTATTCTGATAATATTCTATCCCACTGATTAAAAACGTTAATTTTATATTTTCACTGCCAAACATATTATTTCTCAATTTTTATGTCCAAAAACCTTTCAATCTGTATCATATTAATATACGTTTAATGTTAAAATAATTAAAATATTATGAGAGAATAGTATGCCACGTTAGTAAATTACGTTATGCCACACCTTGTAACACAAACTGTACCGTATACTATTTTTTGGAAATTTAAAATAAGATTTCTTTTTTCTAAATATTATATTTCTAATAATATTTATGAAATCTAAAAACGTTGCAATCAGGTCACAGTCATGTTAACATTGAAAATATTGCAATATAACGTATTACTATTGTATTATAATCTACTGTTTTAGTATTACATCGATATAAGTTTAGCAATCAATATTAGTAGTATGTACGAGAAGGCTCGATATCGATTCACAGTTTTATTGAATATTTGTTAAACTATAAAATCTCTAATTACAAATCATATTACATTTTTTTATTGTATATATATACAGGATTTGGAAGATTCTATGATACGTGCATTGGAAAATGACTATGCTGATTTTGTTGAATGTTTTCTTAAACTCGGTGTCACAATTCAGTTCAAACTTGAAAAAATTGGCCGTCTTTATCAAAATGCAAGTTATGGTTTTATAGTTTATTATGCATATTTTAAATGAAAAAAGTTTCCAAACTAATTCTGATGTTTATAGGCAATTGAAAGCAAAGCAAGAGAAGTGGAACTATTTAAAGAAATAAGGGCATCTCAGAACAAGGTCATTATTGTCTCTGTTTTTGTACAAAATTGTCTACGCTGTGTTACTATTATTTTAGAAGTATTTTTTATTTAATTATTATTATAAATTAAATAATATAATAATAATATAATAATAATATATAAATAATATTACAAATATTACACATGACCGTAAATTTAGCATATGTATTTAAAACACTTCATATATGCAATTGAGCTGACATTGTTAAACAAAAGCTAAATATATCTAAAGAATCCCGATATAGATCATCCCGATAAAATAGTCTCGTGTCGGTATATCGAATATTATTTACAACCTTATTGGGCAATATTTCGTTTCTTTCCGGTAATAAATATGTTAACCTAGACGATGTCAGCTGATCATCCATAATTTTAAATTCTATTTTTTCATATATGTCAATTTCATTTAAATTGTTACCTTTTTTACGACGTAAACGAAGTTTTTCAAAATCAGAAGAGTTACGCGTGTTTGAATTGACACGCAAAAAATATATATATATTTATAATTTGGAGAGTTAATAAAACTATGCCGATGTATTGTTACACTTGTATTAGTGACTTGCAGAGTATTTAGCAGCATTTTTATTGGCTGCCCTAAACTTGACCCTAACACTCATCTCTATACCCACTGAGAACAAAAGTAAAATAAAATGCGACCATCAACAATTGACATAGATGTTTTTATGTTTCAAATAATATTTATTTATAAATGGTCAATAGTATAGGAAGGGTTGATTCGGCCGCACTACTAGACCTTTAACCATGATACTTGACCTATAACTTTTAAAAAAAATTAACTAAAATTTAAAAATTTGAACCATATTTGTTTCAAATATGAAATATACTACTTTAAAAATACTACTTAAAATTTTTTTTTTCAATTTTGTAACCCCCATCCTAAAATTTATAAATAGAGAAGATTTCGCCGCTTAAATTCATTACGCTCCAAGCTATCGCCATGAACAGTCGCATTTGTGCGCTCTGCTCTATAGTTATAAATTTACTACTTTTTTACCACTACATTATTATCTACTACTTTTCTAGTACTACTACTACTAATTCTACTACTACTACTACTACTACTACTACTACTACTACTACTACTACTACTACTACTACTACTACTAATACTAATACTATTATTACTACTTCTTCTGCTTTATTTGGAATTCATTCAATTCGTGACTTATTACAATTTTTATTTAATGAGGAATTCTTTATTCGGCAATATTTATGATATTTCAAGAAGCGAGGAGGAGGATGAAATAGTGATATGACCAAGGTGGAAGAGGAGGAGGAGCTGAGCGAAGAAAAATTCATCAGGAGAATGAAATTTTATCATGGTGCAGGCTGGCTCAATATTTCAGCGCTACTAACAATCAGGTCAACAGTACCAACTTCGCGGCCTATTCAATCCACACCATATTCGCATCATTATATGAATACTTCTCTTATTCAGTTTGAGCAAAATATGTTGAATTTTAACTCATATCAGGCCGAACAGATGGATCATGAAACGGAATTTTGGGCTTTATCGGCAACAAATGATGTTATTGAACATCCAATACAAATTTCAAATGACACATCAATTAAGGCATCCGAGCCAGAGGAGATTGATAAATTGTGGGTTGATGAGATGGATTTCGAGTTCAAATCTTTGGCAAGGCTGTTATCCGAACTAGCTAATACAGTACCTATTAAACGATGATGTTATTGATCCTCCTATCGACACAAGCAACGCAAAATCCAGACCAGATGTCATCAATCATTTGTGGACTTGTCTCTATCCTGAAGTGATTTATCCTCTAATTGAAACATTGCAGGGTGTAAGCAATTACATTATCGATGGCGTGACTGAGACGCCAAACATATATATTGATATTGTTTCTGGTATGGACGATTTAGATATATCTGCCGACACATGTGATATTGTAAACGACGACTAAATTCCGTGCACTTCTTGGCATATAACGTCTGCTTGACCATCGTCTATAAACATATGTAAATGTGGACAATGCAGTTTACATTATAATGCTCTTGAAATGCTGAACATGCATAGAATTAACTGATTTCCCGACGGATTACCCATCATTCCACAGGAAGTGTGAAATTGCATTTGTAAGATAGTGACACAATACAGTCGACAAGGCAGGACGCAATAAATACGGTTCATTCGAGAGGTTGAGAATATGCAACCTCTTGACTGTTTTGAGGCTGCTACTCCGCTGATTTATTGTACAGTATCTCAGCCATTGGATTTCTACTCAACAGGAGTGTAAAGTGCACCCGATTCTAGAGGTCAGAACCACTCAGCTGGATTCAGATGGTGAAGTCATCCAGCGGAAAATTGTAATAATTTCCCTCGACGCGATTATTCGCACTCTATATTGTAATTATGAAATTATCAGCGCACTACTCGCAAAAGCGGAGCATTTTTTTAAGGCGGAAGTAACTGGACGATATTGGGAGTTAATTATTTTGACATGCGTGCAACAAAATACTTCTCAGCGCTCGATTTCGCGGTAAAGCAGACAATATTACACTTTCAACTTGAACGAATTGGACCACATTGGCGACAGAGAAAAGCTAATGAACAAAACAAAAACACTTATTAATTAGCTTATGTTAGATTTACAGAAGACGACGAAGAAGATGAAGATCTAAAATCGCTCTCTACACTTTCAATAAAAAACGATGATGTCCAGTAATGATATCGCCATGAGTAAAAGTGAGGTCGATTTGTTTTCCCCTCGACGGGTGCAGACTGTTTTGTAGAAAGGCTACTACCTCGATGTGCACCCTCTGAATAATGTGACGACAAACACTGGACGGATAGAGTTTTCTGTTTCTGGCTCAGCTGATGAATATTTAATCTCAACGATACGGCTCTATTCATTCTCTGCAAAATACAACAAGCTAACACTCCGATTGTAGCGGCTGATAACATCTTTTCTGTGAACAACTTTATGCACAGTCTATTCTCTAATGTATCACTAACGATTGGCGACAAACAATTGGATGGAGGACTTCACATGTATCCCTATCGCGCCTATCTCAATAATCTTTTTCTCTTTGGTGAAAATGTGAAAACGAGTCAATTGTTCGTATCAGGCTATGTAACAGATGATGCTGGCAAGGTGGATTTGACTACCAACACACCTTTGGCGAAACGACTTGGATACTTTACAAATACCGAAAATACAGCTGAATTCTAAGGACCGGTTTAATGGGATCTGCGTACACAGGAAAACATTATATGCTGAATCAAACTGATATTCGACTCCGATTTGACCGCGGTCAAATCGGATATTTGATACTTCACAAATACTGAAAATACAGCTGAATTCTAAGGACCGGTTTAATGGGATCTGCGTATACAGGAAAAAGTATATGCTGAATCAAACTGATATTCGACTCCGATTTGACCGCGGTAAACCAGAGTTCTGTCTTCAACGACATTGGGTAGGAACTGTCAAAACCTAAAGAATTAAAATTGAAGAAGCAATTCCTTACGTTCGTCGTATTAAAATCGATTCTGCGGTGCTTAGTATGAACTAATTTAGCGCTGAGAAATCACAATGAAATCCGTGCTATCTAGAGGACTGAAATGCTATCGTATACCATATCCAAAGGCGATCTCTCCCACTCGAAGAAAAATATGTTTCGCGGTCAATTGCCAAAATTTCTTATTGTTTGTACGGTTAATAACACGGCATACAATGGTAACTTGGAAAACAACCCGTTCAATTTTTACATTTTAATATATATCGGAAAAGCGAACCTGTGCCGAGAAGACCCTTTACACCAGACTTTGCAAGTAGCCTTTTCGCTCGAGAATATGTTAATTTGTTCTCCAGATTGGAAAAATTTAATATATGAACGATGATATTGGCATTGAACTGGTAGATTTTGGTGCTGGATATATTTTTTTCGGATTTCAATCGATGCCGGACCTACACATGACGGAATACGCACAACCCTACCGTACCGTGAAGGCAATCTTCGGCTGGAACAGAAATTTGCAAAGGGGCTGGTAAACGCTATAAACGTAATTGTGATGACAGTTTTCGATGAAAAGGTGGAGGTAACTCACCTTCGCCACGTCATTACAGACTTCAAGACTTGAGATGATTACAGATGATGATTTGACGCAGCTTGTGTCGCGAGACTGTCTACTCCAATCTCTATTGGTTAGTGTCTACTCTGTTAACAAACTTTACGATAATTGTTAGCAATATGTTTTTTGTATTTTTTGTATTGTATAGTGTGAAATATTTAAAACATATAGTCATTTATTATGGTCTATTTAGTGATGATGGCCTCGATAGGCTTCATCATTAACCAAACTACGCTCCTAAATTGTTAACACGTTAACATAAGCGATTACAATTATTAAAGTTAACAAATACATGTATTGTATGTAAGTATATAAAATTGTACATATTTATTGATATGTTGCTCGATTGTGGTGCGCATGTATTTGTTGTACATCTTCATCGTGATATTTACTAATCTTTTTTATAATAATTATCTAATAAGATAACTGAACTCTAATTTTAGTGAATATTTTGTTACCATTTATTCTTAGAGAATATGTTCAAAACTTCCCGAACAATGTGGTGAATGTAAAACAAGAGAAATCGGTGAAGTAGACAAAAACTATCAACTACTGGAATCTGTTAGAAGAATTTTCTCATCAATAGCGGGAAATGACATTTCAAGCAGCTGTCCTTGTGAGTTTAAAGCAAATATAAGTATTTCGTAATATATATATATTTGTCTTAATAAACATTTGTCTTTATTCAATACAAGTGTGGTGTTGAACCTACCTCTCCCACCGCACCTTTCCGTTTAAAAAAATGTCCCCTATCTATACGAGTTATATTGTTATACTCCTCCCATATAATGTGGCCAATGGAAGCGTATCAGATTGCATAGTAAATACTGTTTATATGCCAATCAAAGAGAGAGGAGTTCCATAGACGTTGTCGTTGTTATTGTTACTTATTATCAATACAGGATGTGGAGGTTAACCTGCAGAGATTTCTGGAGCCGGTTGGGTTGGAAGTGAGGTCATGGAGGCTGGGGATATTGTTTGCTTTCATTTTAATTATTATATATTTTCTATTCATTGAAATTATTAATACATTTTAAAATATTATAAATTTTCTAACATTCAAAATGTCTTAAATGTTTTTATTAATCATTTATCATAAATTATCTTACATAAACATTAATACGTCAATATTGTAAAAAAGAATTACTTTATTTGGATAGTCATCAGCTGTGTAAAATACACACCCGACGATATACATATATCCATAACAAATATTTCACATAATAAAATAAAAGATGTAATTTTATAATTTAAAAAATAAATAACGTTTCTATAATAAGAAACTTTGCCATACATGCATCCTACATATATTTATACTTTAATGTACAACTTTTTAAAAACACTAGACTGCAAAAGATTTAGTTAATTTTTTATGCAAGATAAATGTATGTAGTTTTTTTTAACATATACGTTATATATTTTTATGACATAAACATTATGTAAAAGCCTATATAAATGATTATTATATAAATGTAGTATAACAATATCGTATACAATATCATAATTATACATTAACTTAATATAACAAAAACATATATTACAATATAATAACATAAATGTAAGGTGAAGCTAATGTTGCTTTTGAATAATTTGAATCGTGGATTATATATTTTTCTTATGCTATCAAAATATTGTTAAAATATCATTTTAAGTATTAAAAGCTTTTTTTAATATCTGCAAAACTACAAATTTCGTTTTTAAATGTATTTTTATCAAAATATATATTGTAGTTTCAATACTTACTTTTAAAACATTCTATAATATTGTAACTTAATATTAGTACTTAAAATAGTTATAGTTATAAATTGTATATTAGTAATATGTTTTTGAGAAGTTTTATAAGTTTTAATATGATTAAAATTGTTTAATTGTGTAAACAATTTAAAATGCTAATGGAATCAGCTGATTCTGCTGATAAAATTCCTAAGTAGTCATATATGTGATATTTTGGCGTCTTTCCCAAATTCTATAACCTTCCTTTAATTTACATTTTTTTAATTTACCTTTTTTATTTTACGTTTTTATAGATTATCCCCTTTTGAAAAAAGGGGGGGTAATTTATAAAAA
>JAUZND010008169.1:0-10052 GCA_034780555.1 Coelogynopora nodosa
GATTTAGTCGGAAACGACCTTGACCTAGTTGAAATCGGCCAATAGGAAAAAGAAGGGGGTGGCGTAGAGGAGCTCCTTCCCTACTACTGACGTGTCTATATCTATATATATATATATATATATATATATATATATTTATATATGTTGTATAAATTGTGAGCCAATTTACTATATATAATAACTTTTAAAACAATAATTGTGTTACTTATGTGGAAAACTATATTTTAATTAGATAATTCAGTAAATGTTTTTAGTAAATCGTGAAAATCAATGATACACAAGACATGACCGTTTATGACTGTTTAAGACCGTTTATGACCGTTTATGACCGAATATGACCGTTTATGACTGAAATATGACTGTTTGACGATGTGCAATTAATATTTGTATTGTAATGATATATAAATTACAAATTACATATAAATATATTATCCATTTTTATCAGTTGATATATCATTTCAGAGAAGTTTGTATAATAATAAATGTATATTATTATATCATTCATATTCTCCGTGCGGTGCAGATACGAAACTCTGAAACTGGTCTGCAGATGGATTAACCTGTTGATTACTGTGTCTATCAAGATTATCTTCATCAATAACAAATGTATAATTTATTTATACGAAAATTACAATTACAGTAACTACTTTGAAACTGTTAATAACACAATTAATTGTAAACTTCCAAAATTAAAGTTTATTATTGTAGTAGCTAGGTAAATACAATTTTCTTAATGACATTTTTATCAAAAATAGTTTGATATGGCAGCCACTCGTGTGACTGATATTTGAAAATCTACGTTCTCCAGGAATTATTATTTTTTCTTTGTTTATATATGTTAATTATATAACGGAATTTTGGATTATTGACACGACATATATATTATAGGTTTATTGTGTGAGAAAAAACCCTGAAATTATCACTTTTTCATGGCCTATAGGCCATTTATATATTATATATTTTATTATAATATATATTAAAATGATCGATAATATTGTACATAATTAGCTCTAAAATTACACTTTTAACAATTCTGCTTAATTTCAGAAAGTCTTATTCATCAAAGAGACATAATCTATATTGTTACATGGTCTGTACTAGTCAAGTATGGACTAATAAAATAGCATGTTTTGGTTGTCAGATCGCTTCGAAAACAACAAATAATATGTAGTAACTCGTTTTTATCTGTTTAAAATTGAAATATATATAGCGCCAAAATCAATTGATTTCATATCTCATTGATTAAAATTCGTAAGTAAACACAGCTGTTTTTTAAGTTCAACCAAATTTGCAGCTGTGAAAAAAATAATTTAGAATCAAACTGAGAATATATTTAACACAACATTTTTTATTCGCATTGCGTGCTATTATTCTCTCTTATTATGTAAATATATCCAAAAACAAATAACTGATAATAACATAAAACTTTTTACATAAAGGGACACCTTGAATACCTTGAATATTGCCTTCAATATGTCTCTGACTTTTTATAAAGGAGGGTTTACCCTGGATAATAATGATTGAATGTCTATAATTTCAGATTTAATTATAATTTTAACCTTTTCATCAATCAAAAAGGTATAAGGTAATAATTTTTGATAAATATCAGTCCAGATTTTATGCTTAAACTGTTGTGTACAATACATTATATCGATTTGATAAGGTTGTATAGTTACACTTAACAGTTGTTTACTTGGTTACAATATGTTCATATAGTACAGTTAATAACATTATCAAGCATCCGGAGATTAAGTTTATTGAGTTGTAATCACCTGAATTGATGGTGAAATAAGGGATTGTTTATTGGCTGTTTTCTATATATATATATGTACATTATTTTATAGTTGTAACTGCAGAAGGAAATTAGTAAATTATAGACACATGTTTATTATCCACACACACATATTATCCGACAGTACAGCGGTACGACGAATAAATAAATGTATTTTGAAAGTCCAATTTAGCACTGTGTAATTTGAGCACAGTCGCCTAATATTTTTCAACAAACTGTTTTGTGGCAATTTTAAGATAAGATATACGTATAGCAATGCCTTCGTTAAAAGGTTAAAGACATCCAATGAAATATTTTCTGCTGGAGACCCTTCAATTGTTCAGAAGTCATTAATTTTTTTTAAATTATACAAAATTATTTTGTTGAAAAACAACAGGAATTTCCATATATCATTCAGAAATTCTAATCAGAGGGAACCTCTCTGCATGGTTCCATCCATCTATATGGACTAAGACAATGTTTAACTAATAGATTAACTATTCAATATAAAATATAAAATTATAAACATACGTGCATTATTTGATAACTAACATAAGTAATACGTTCTTTTTAGTTTAAAGAAATTAACAATTAAACATCTTATACATAAAATGGTAAGGTGGAGAGCGCCAACATATTATCAAATTTGGTGATACATTTTTTCCACAAATCCTAATGAAGATTGTGTGTATAATTCATTGCATAATTGAAGAATGTATTTACCACTCTTTGTGATAACACATATTTGGAACATGTTTTCGTATATTATAAATAGTTTAGGTACATTTTATTTAACAAATTTGTATGTCGCATATTTTCACTCATTAGACTTTCGTTAAAATATCGCTACCCATATTTCTTTAAATGTATTATAATATTGAGAGTTAGATAATTGTCTCTATGACTTCTTTATTGATGATCCAGGGGGGGGGGGTGGCGGACCTGGCGTACGCCCCCTCCCCCTAAAATGAATCCTGGATCCGCCCCTGAATATAATGGGGAAACATTTGGTATAATATGCATTGGCCTGTACTGTATACTATAAGGTATGAAAAAAGTGTTTTAAGAGACATTTTCATACCTCAGCCACTTGGAAAACAGCAGCGCATATTTTATGTGTACAGTGTATAGGAAAGCATCCTATAGGATAGCTTGTTTTTATTATTCAGAAGCCAGCTGCTACCGTAGAGGACGTATGTATACTGACGACATCCTCCATATAAAGTTGAATTACGTGGCATAGAAGTTTAATATTAGGCTGATCAGCGTTCTTTCCGTACCTCAGTTGTTTTACTTATTATTCAACAGCAGTGTGAGTATTTTCCATTTATTTTAAAAACAATTCACTATAGTTTATTTTTTTATTAAAATTAATCTCAAATAAAATTCTTGCAAAATAATTTTGTTGCTCGTATAAAAATAATATACAATAAATAAATATTTCTTTTCACCCAAATATTAACTTGATAAATAAATAACAAAATTCAATTAATATAACAAATTCTAAATAATGTATCTTGCTAGATTTTTGAATTGACGCCATAATAGTATACTGGCCTAAAATATGAACTTTTAAAAAACTTTTATTTTTTACTTAGCGCAAAAAATTGATCTTTATGCATTCAAATTTAAAGTCATAAACTTTATTCTTGCACGCGCAAGAATCACCGGAATTAATATCAATAATTGAAGTTTACATACACAAATAAATAGTCTGCAATTATTTTGAATTGCGGAATTATAAATTTATTAAAATCTAGTTTAATATAATTAATAATGAAATTAATGTAATTAAAATAGTATGTTTTAGAAAAGTAGGGTTCCGTTTGCAGTGCTATGCGGTTATACTTTAATGATACATTCCGCGTCATAGTAAAAAATAAAATTATACACACAACACATGCTACAAATGCATCATTTTGCATTAAACTCGATTAAAAATAAATACACTCGCCCTAAGGGGTTGTGCGTGAATTTTTATTCTCATAGAATGCAATATAGATACATTTCTTGGACTAGTTGTGTAAATAGCTATTACAACTTCCTAAACATTGCATATATTTTGTAATATTAAAATTATACAACTTATAATATCCGACTGACTTATATACAACAGAGTTTGATAGTTTTCTAAAAGTGACTAAAAAGAGTTTTTCCATCTTTTATGTTTATAAAATTGTGTAACTTATATTCCAAATATGAAATACGCCCCCCCCCTCCCCATCCCACAAATATAGTATAAACCCAGGTAGGTAGGTTAAAACGTATCCCGCACAGACATACAATATAGCAATTTCTGTAAAATGTTGAAACAAACATATAATACATCCTATCTAATATATAGATGAGCAAAGTGGGAGCCAACGTTGAACTGGGGGTGTCATGGGTTCCCTGCCACGGTGGCCAATGCGCCGAGAAGGCGGTGGAGGCCTACCCAGGGGCCGTTGTCATTCGAACCGAACTGAATCCCGGCGAGTGGGTGCCCGGCATGTTGCACGCCGGCAAGTCGAATGTCGAGTACGGCACCAAGGTTGTCCCCTGTGAGAAGTACGAGTGTCTGGTGCATTCGGCGATCGGCTGCTTCGGGAAGGAATGGTGAGTCGTAACTGCAAATATTGTTTGTATAACGGTTTAAAAGTTGTGACAAGAATATTATTGTGTTGCTTTAATTCAATTGTTACCGAATACATATTCAATCAGATTTTATTCATTTTTTACGCAAGTTATGTATCGAGTAGAATTTACCAGAAAATTTGTCTAATTGAATAGAATTCATCAAGAGAATTTCTGAGTTTAAGACAATATATTTAAGATAAATTTCCAAACTGAATAAAAACTCTGGAAGTATTTCATAAAAAATAGAATACATCAAGATATTTTTCGATCGATAAAATGAAACTGGAAACTTTCGGATACAATTTAAAAAGAAATTTTTAATTCTGACTATAACTGATTTTTATTTTTGTTGAATAGAAATGAAGTCACAAAATAAAAGATTTCTTGATCGAATAAAATATTTAGATAATCAACTGATTTAAAATTTTCAATCTTATCGGTAAATCTTTCAGACAAAATGTCAGCGATATTTCTCAATGTGCGTGCTGATAAAACTATTTATTAAATTGATAAAATGCAAGGGCTTTATTCATGGTTATCCCGGATTTAGAATATTATAGATCTGAAATCTTATTTATTATAAATATGGTAAAAAATTTCAAATAAGAAAGTGTCATCAATTCATTAATTTATATAAGTAAATATATATATATATAAAGAGCCTGTGCACTATTTTACAGCATGAAATGGGTTCCTGCTGCTGATGGGAAGATCCCCGAGGGCGCCCTCATTGGCGGCAATGCCCCCGACGGTGAGCCGCAGTACATTGCTCGTGGAGAAATCGACGGAGAGAAGGTGTGCGGCAAAGTGCACCCCTCACACGGCGTGGCTTACTTTGGAGTCAAGGATGCCAGCCACAAGAATACCAGTTATGAAGTTCTTGTCCTGTGCGATCACTAAGCGGTGGACAATCTGTCACCTTTTGCATTATATATACTTCCAGCACGGAATCTTCTTTACTTGCCGTTAATTAATTTAGTGTTAATCAATTTGTTAAATGTTGTCTTTTGCCTTATTTTTAGATAATAAAGATATCTAGGCATACTAACATATTGTGTGTTTTTTCCTTTTTCCTTTTTTCCTTCCGCTTACTGGTTTAACTTATTGTAATTACGAAATTTCATTTTATTATGTTGTACTATGGCGGACCAAAGGGTTCATTGTGAAAATCTCTAAGATTTACAATTTAAACGAGGTCTGCAAGGTTTACCTCGAAGTCTGCAAGGTATACCTCGTTTAAATTGTAAATCTTAGAGATTTTCACACTGAACCCTTTGGTCCGCCATATTGTACATAATACAACCATTATAGAGATTGGATAAATTAATGAATCAATAATTGATTCAACAACTCTGGAGAAGCATTCAATTAAAAATCTAGAACTGTATTGTTTGAAAAAAAAGTTAATAATGTGAAAGCGAGGAAGGGTCTCTAAAAAATGACCCTTATTTCTGGTAATATGGGTAACGGATTACCAGAAATAATGGCTTTCAATAATGTTCTTAAATATATGTTCTTATTGGAGTTTATATATATAACCCTATATTAATATATTTTAAGTCAACGGTAAATGGAGTTTTATTCCAACCTCTTCTTGTTTTTTGGGTTCTTTATAAATGCTGTTTAAATAAATTTATAGAACATATTTTATCACTTTTTTGAAAACTAAAAACAGTACATTACTACATTATAGTTATGCCTTGAAACTTTTAGAAATCACAATATTTATAGGTATTTTCAAAGGAGTAGTTAAAATTTTGAGGAGGGCGTAGATTAAAAAATAAATATTTGGTAATTGTCTCGTTTATTACATACCAGATTAAAAACATGTACTGAAATTGTGCACAATCTGAGTAACAATTATATAGTTGCATTAAAGAAACTGAAACAAAAGCTTAAAACAATAGCTTTTTATGAAAATAGAATATATCGTTCATAAAAATGGTTAGTTGTGTAAAATAATATTTAAGAAAAATATTGATATAATTTTTTTTAATTTTCGTAACAAAAATGACGATAAAATAAGAAATAGTGCATAAAATGCAATAAATTTATGCCAAAATATTCTAAACTTCTCCCTGTACACAGAAAAGTTCAAGTTTTACGGAAAACATAATTGTATATATTACCTAACTTTGACATCATTCAAAGACCTCCCATACTTTTACATGTTACACTTTTGTCGACGGTACGATACAGAATTATTAAAACTTTTGCAAGCATTCCATCATGCGGCGTCCTAGAATTGAGTAAGTAAAACAAATCCAATTTATATGAACACAACATAAAGATGTATAAGCTCATAATATATCCTTTGTTATTAAAACAACACAGATATATATATATATTTCGAAATATTAAAAGATATGTAATTCAAAGAATATTGTATGGAATAGATACCTTAAATATATTCCTAAAAGCAAGTTCAACTTCAGAGATATTAACGAAGTATCTTATAACATGTCATTAATTATGAAAGTAGTATTATTAGTAGTAGTAGGTAGTGTATATTTAAATTTTAACAGAACTCAAAAAGGAGTAAATTTACAGAAATTATAAATACAAATGTAATAGAATACAGGAAAATAAAAGCAGTACTACAAATATAATAGGAAGTTTTGAGAGAAAAATATGTCTAGGATGGTGGGAAAATGGATGTATGAAAAATTTCCAGAAAAAATAAGAGTCCAAGATTTGCGCAATTATTGTACGTATTCTGGATTGAAGATCATGCGCACTAAAAAGTTTTTATTGTCGAAGTTGCAGGCTGCTTGTATTTCGCTGTTGGAATTATGAAGTTTGTACTTGGTGGTCTTCATTGGAGGCAGGAGAGGATGGAGGCAATGCAATGGATTGGTTTCGACGCTTTTGAAAAGGTCGAAGATTGAGACGATGCTTGCTAATCTGGGGCTGTTTTAGTTGCAATAGTTCCATTTTTTAGCACGGGCTATGAACTTTTTTAGTCCTTCGATGTCTTGTTTTTGGCAAAAACTGTGCGCCTGTGCGACGTAGAGTAATTTGGAGGCGACCAATGCGATGGAAACTTGATGAATATGGTAGTTGTTTAGTCCGTAGTTTCGTCGTAGAGTTTTGATTTTATGCATCGTTTTAATTGATAAATTTAAGATATTTGTGACGTGTTAGGTCATTTGCAGTTTTGAATTGAGCGTAACACCCAGTAGCCAGTTTCATCAAGCAATCGCTGTCGCAATTCGCAAAGTTGCGTTGCGTTTGCGATACGATTTGATTTTGGTTTCATGAACAAGTCGCAAATTCTCATACGCAACTTGCGATATAGTTGCGATTTATTGATGAAACACGCCAGTTCCATTTCATGAATATATCGCAAACGCATCGCAATTCGCAAATTATTACCGATAGTTTATATTAATTAGAAATATAAAATCAACCGCAAGTTATGTACACTATAAGTTAATAGTCTCGGTGACTCTCTTAATGTTAGGTAGTTTAGGGATTTCTTTTGATGGGCCCCGTACACTATTCACTATCATTTCCATCAATTTGTTTTCGTTCAGGGATAGGTTGTTAAGAGAGGCCCATTTGTTGATGCCGAGAATTTCGGGTTCACGCGAGCTTTGATTTGAGTCCTTAATAATAAGGTAAGTGTCGTCGGCGTATTTACTGATCTTGTTTCCGTGATGTTGCGGTTTTAGGTCAGAATCTGTGATGACGAAAGCAGTTGGGCCAATGGCGCAGCCTTGAATAACTCCACGTTTTAAGTTTTTGCTAAGAGCATGATGATCACTTTTAGGTAATGTAACGTGATTATAACTAAGGAAAACACATTGATACATTTTTTGTTAACGATAAACCAACTTAATTGTTTGTAAAAGTAAAAATGCACATTATAATTTCAAGTGCGATTGTTCTAAAAGATTATGATTCTTTGTAGAGAAAATAAGATTAAGAATTTTAAATACAGACGATCTCTGAAATGATTTAAAAATCTATAACGTAGTCTAGTTCTCAAATCGTTTCAAAACTTTCACGTACTTTTAATTGATCTTAAATTGTATATAATTGAATTTAGGTGCCAACATGATTTTTCATTTTTGAATTTTCAAGTGTTGGCTCTATAACGTTATTAAAAGATAAATGATAAATCACCAATAACAGAAAAAAAATTGTTTTAATTTAATTGACTTTTTGAAATACATAATACATTTTTCGCAGATGTTAAATGTATATATTTGTTTATTGACAATTTTTCAAAACTGGCCTTTTATGGTATATCATTATGAAAAAGTCGATATAATGCGAATATAAATTTGCTCAATCGATCAATGTGAAGTAGAATATTTCACGAACAAAGGTGACCCCAAAGTACGCAGCGAATAGAATTTCACATGTTCTGTGAATAAGGGTTAACTATATTCAAATATGTATTCCTTAATATATAAATAATGTATCTTTAAATTTTCTACTCCATATTACTAGATGAAAATGAATTAAATATTAATAAATCCTTGGTTTAATGCTAGTGGGTCTCTTTAGGTCAACGCAAGCACGATGTATGTGTCGAAATTTTTTCGCTAATTAAATAATCTCTTATTTTCTTCACAATTAACACTCCGATTATAATAGTGATATGCGCCAATATTTAAAAAATATCACATTAATTTTTTTGATATCATATTTCATTAAGGATTGTAATGAAATATTCGGTAAATATAGTCATTAATGTTGTAAACAATACTTTTAATGTTTACACAAAAACTGAAATATATTCAAAATTAATTATTTTTAATTTATCTATAGTATTCATAGAATTTTAAGTTAATTTTCTTTACTCGCCATGCCCTTTGTTCGTGGACATATTTTGTAGGATCTCCCAAGTGGAGAGAAGGGGCTGAAAAAACAAACTTCCTATCATCCGATTAAGTCGAAATTTGATATACAGATACTTTCCAAAGATTTGTCGAGCTGTTTATTTTTTTAATTAATCAATTAGTATAATTTTTATGACCTGATTAT
This sequence comes from Coelogynopora nodosa, assembly GCA_034780555.1. Taxonomy (NCBI): domain Eukaryota; kingdom Metazoa; phylum Platyhelminthes; order Proseriata; family Coelogynoporidae; genus Coelogynopora; species Coelogynopora nodosa. Next base: position 9,383 of record JAUZND010008169.1, read on the forward strand.
GTCATAAACCCCAGTTAATAAAAACTATGGAAAACCATATATATTAATATTAACCCATAAATGCTACAACTTTTGATTAATTCAACCAATTGACTTTTTTTGCATCTTATTTCATCTATAATATTTTAGTATATTTATATTATTATACTACTTAATATACAAATTTGCTATATGTAGTATAAATTCTATTTTAGTATTATTATTTTTTTTTTAATTATTCAAATTAAATGTATACATTTCATTATATAATTTTTCTAATAATGTTGCAAATTTTAGTTCTTAATATCATCGGCAAGTAAGAAAACTCAGAAGGCTGGATTATAAAATAGTTAAATAATACGACAGTTTTTATCTTGTGTATGCGTAGGTTAAAATAATCAAAATTATGTTTTTTAGTTAGATAAAAATATTTTAGCACTGAGTAAAATAATCAGCGTCATACATTACATCCTTCAATCAAAAACTTAATTTCCTTGAAAAATGGTATACCCCCTCACCCCAATTCGTACGAAGGGTTAATAAGAGATTACCTTTAAACTCAATTATTTTATTTAACCCATTACTGCCGGAATTATTTTTTGTTTCATTTTTTTGAATATTTGTGATATATTGTTAGTATAGACGGTGATGAATATATTTTTATAGTTTTTGCATTTGATACACATTTTAT
>JAUZND010008170.1:0-10052 GCA_034780555.1 Coelogynopora nodosa
TGTCCGGCGCACCTTGGCCTGCGGCTGCGGGTGTTCGGGGTGGGGAGGCCTCCCTTGGCCGTATTGGCGGAGGACCCGTGGCGGTGGCCTCGTATCTGCGGGGGCTTCGGCTTCCCTGACGGGGATACCGCCTGAACCAACCAACCAACCCACGCAGGTGTCCCTCAGGCCACTTTGACGAGTCCTGGATATTGAGCTCAAATATGTGGATAATTTCACAGTGGTGGAGGTTGTGATTCCAACTGACAGGTCTATTATGCAAACTAAAATTGACAAAATCACCAAATGGGCTCATTGAATGATATTTAAATAAATCCAGGAAAAACCCAAGACTTATAAATTCTTTTAAAAAGAAATTCAACCAACCAATGGCCACCCTTAGAAATCGATTTGACTCCTATCATACCAGTAAGGTCAGCTAAATTACTTGGAGTGCGAATTTGCGCAAATTTAACTTAGAAATTTCTCATAAAAAATATTGTACAAATATAGTAACCAACTTTACTACTTAGAGCCATTGATCCTACAGTGGAAATCACACACATTTTTACAACCATTATAAGACCGGTTGTTAAATATGCTTGCCCAAGTTGGCACACGTCCCTCTCAATGGCACAGCATAACAACATTTGAAAAATCCAAAGACGAGTGATGAGGATTATCTATTCAAACCTAAGCTACTGTGATATGCTGGAAAAAGAGACAAAAAGATATATTGACAAAAAAATGTATTTAAAACTATTTTGAATGGTAATCATATTTCCCCTTTACTTGAAAAATTTTAGGAGACCTGCTTTGCAATATCTCCTACATGTTATAAAGTTTTTTTTGTCAAGTGTAAAATGCAAAGATTTCAAAAAAAGTTTCATACCTTTTGAAATAAAGCACTATTGCTAAGAGTTGTTATATATTATGTGTACATAGATGTAAGCTTGTATCTTTTTAATCTGTTTGTTAGTATTTCGTTGCCTTGTAACATCAAATCATTTGATTTTCTTTCAAGTGTGAATAAAACCTTTTTTATTTATTTAATTTAGTTATAAATCAAATGAAATGAATTTCACGGTATTATTTTATTATATATACAGGGTGGTTGCCTGTCTTTGAAGTCATGAGAAGTCATACAATAAAATATGTATTTTTGTAGTAATGTCTTTTTATAACATTTCACTTATATGTTATTATATATAATATACATCTAGGTCATGCATTTTTATATCAATAACTTTGTTATTCAATTAGTATTTTATAAAATTGTGTGAGTATCAATGTTAAAGTGATTCCAAAACAACTACTATATTTAAAAGCATACGATTTCAGTCACGTTAAATATATCTTTATTTCATTTCCTTAAAAACCGATTCTTATTGTGACACTATAGTAAACTGGCAGTTCATTAAAATTCTGCATCATTTATTATTAAGAAACAATGTGACTGAGGAGACATTTCAACCGACAGATAAATCTGAAACAGTTTCAGAACTATACTCATCGTGCTCATCAACTTTCTCTGTCAAAATCAGTGAACAGGCAGACTCGTCGCTCTATGGCGGTAAATCGTTAATTAATCTCGACCAATTAACGATTTTACCATCGCGACTCGGCTGTTTCACTAGTATTACTTATTGCTCACAGTCTTGCTGTGAACAATTATTATTATCCTGGGATCCTCCTCTCACCCTCTGCCTCTCTTGGTCTGGTCACTCAGAACGAGGAAGTGGGTCGTGCACGAAGCATGAGCCAAGAGGTGACATCTCGAGCCACAGAAATGAGTTCGGTTCTGGAGGAGAGGGAACGTATTCTGAAGGGCATTACTGCGGAAAATGTAAGCGACACACAGTATAATATAGCATAATGCAGAATCAGGGCTGTTTGCCCAGTGTAATTAGTACCGCATTTTGTATGCAATAGTTATAATTGAATTCGTTACATAGACAATTTTCAATATTATAAAAAAAAAATTTGTTAAAAATGAAATGATAAGTTTTTATTTTACACTACCGTAATGTAAACATACATTGCGAACTATAATTTAAATAATTAGGCCGTCTGCATTGCGCAGGCATAAATTCGACCAACCGTTTTTAATTTGTCTAAATCGATCAAATAAATGTATACTACAACCGCTCATTTGCATATATTATTATTATTAACCTATTATAAAACATGTATTAGTAGTCTATATCCTGAATTCAATTTAACTAAATTCATAAAATGTTATGTTATTTTATAATATATGGAAAATGGAAGAGTCATCTTTATTTAATTAAATAATGTACATTTTAAAACTTACAATTTGTAAATACGCAACTTGTTCAACATTAATAGTTTGTTAAATGTTTTCTTGAAAAATATTTTCTATTAAAGTTATTGTTAAATATCAATAAATTATTAAATAAATTAATCAAATCAACGGCATTCTGTTTAACCTTTCATGCAATACTTTTAAGATCTATGAATATAACTTGGTAATTTAAACTACCATGAATTCCAACATTAACTTTATTCTTGTACTATTCTCTAAATCATTTATCATGATCACACTAGAAGTGACCTTTTGAACCGAAATATTTAATTATTATTTCTTCATTTCTCATTATATAGTAAAGATTTTTAAATATGATTAACTTATTATAGGGATGTTATACAATTTAAAGTAATCAAAACATGTAGCATGAAGTGCGATTTACACAATATACAATTTGGAACATGTTTTATATATATATTATTGTCATCTCAGGTCACCATATTATACTATTTCACTTATGACGTCATCAATTTATGAAATTTAAAAACAAATTTTATGCAAATGTAATCCGCCCAGATGAAAGCACTGAATATGTACCATTGAATATAAATTAATGATATACTTATACCCCTACATATAAAACAAAATGTTTTTTGAAGTTCGTTTTTCATTTAATTTAAAATTAGTGTACCACATAAGTTAATTTTAAAATGTTTTAACTCTTTATCCAGTGCAGAACAATGTTGGCTTCGATAATGAAACAAAAACAGTTTAGTCTGTTTTTGTTTGTTAATAGTAGAAAATTATGTCAAATATTGATATTGTAACGAGAACATGTTTCATAATTATTATTTCTATCAATGAATTTCCATAATTTTCTTCACAAAGGGTTCTCTTTATATTAGAGATATTGCATGCAATACGTAAAGTATTTATAGCACCCATAGCTGTCTTTTCTGTTCCGTATAACGCTCCCAAGAGTGCGTAAAAAGTAGAATCTTCTTTTAATGATGACGTTTAACTCTAGAAGCTTTCAACTGATTGTGTTAGCATTTTCAAATGTAGGCTATATCAAAGTTTTAGAATACTTTTTATTTTAATTCACTCAAATAAGTTTCAGAGGTATTTTGCGGAGTAATTACGGATTTTAACCTCAATTCCGCATTGTCACTTCTAAATTCCACATTTTTATTATTTTTATTTTGTTGTAAATGATGTGTTATTTCGCTTTTTTTCTCCAAATTACGGAAAATGTTTTTCCAAATTCCGCTTTTTAGAATTTTGGGGTAAACACCTCTGAAGTTTATTCTAATACTGGTGTGATCACGTCATCACAAAAATAATTTTGTTAATAGTTTTATACTCCGATTTTATAAATAGCTTTTAATTAATTTAAGTTTTTACTTAAACAATAAATCTATATTTTAAATTGATCAATTTATATGTACATAACTAAAGAGATGAAGATTTGTGTATTTTTTACACCATATTGTTCATCGTCCTACAATGAATTTAATAGTTTGAAATGTGCATTAATCTTTGAAACACACAGCTACTAAAAATATTTAAATCAATACAATGTTTGATTGGATTTTTTATTTAAAGTTAAATATTCTTTGTCTTGAATTAAACTAAGGTTTCACTATAGATACTATATAAATCTATCTTTCTTTTTGGCGGATGGTTTCAAAGAGATTTAGCTAATAATAATTATTTAATTAAATAAATATTTAAATAAATAAAAGAATAATTAGTTAAAATACTCTCTCTAAAAGTAACCGCTATAGTAAAGAGTAATCAAAAATAATATTAATTATTGTTCTGGTTTGTTTTATTTATTAATTTATATTTATATTGTCTTTTTATATTTTCGGATAAATATATTATGTAATTGAAAATACTGGCTTAACCTTTAATAATGTACGTTTTGTTATATTCTTCTTTAAGATGTTTTTTTATTTTAATTGATTCCGTATTCATATTTTAATCGAACATTTTTAATAAAATAAGCACTCTACGTTTTAAAATTTTTATTTTAAATATATTTTCTCTTATATTAAGTATTTCATCTGGTATACTAAGTTTCCTTTGTCATAGCAGTGTAATTCTAATTGATTCACTTGGTAACTCCAGGAACGACTAAACAGTGATCTCGAACATTCTCGACGTAGAATTCGGGAGTATGAATCTGAGATCAACCGTCTCCATGTTGATATCAACCAGCGCGATGAGAAAATCAAAATTATTGAGACAGAATATGTGAGTTACTTTCCATACGTTAATTATAAATAACAACTATATCATAGATAATTAACTGTTATTTAAATGTGTAAACCATCCATGTTTCTATGTTGGTCAACATCGATAAAATAAGTATCTACTTAAATCAGCTCATTTGCACATAATATTATGATATATTAATAAATTTGGAAGTAGGTCTATTCATAGTTATGAATATTCTACTTGTCATTATTCGAATGTATAATGATTATATGAAAGTATTATAAATTATTATTTTATAATTTACAATTACATAGTTTAATAATAATATATATTGATAAAATGATATCATTCGATACTAAATTAAATAAAATGCGATGTTTTAAATTAATCAATAATCAATATGTTAGCAGCTGTCACTAGCTCAATTAATAAACCTCATTTATAAATAATAATGTGGAACTGCCAAGTGGGGATAAAATAACACCGACATTCTTTCATAGGATGTAGCTCAAAATACAGTAGGCCTAGTCTAAGGAAGCCGAAATTTTCAAGATCGGGCTCTCTCTATATATTATACATATATAGGATTTTAAGAAATTGATGGGAAAAGTAATCACGTGCCTTTGGGTCTATAACGTCATCAAACGCCTTTTTTTCCTCCTCTTCGTCGTCATCACTTTCATACTGACAATACTCGTCTTTTATTTCTCTTATTCAAATAATATTTAAATATGTCTATTCAATCTTAAAACCTCTTTGTGTTTGCTCTACTATTCCATTGTTTTCTTATTTAGTGAAATCTCGGCTGTTAGATACAGTAAAAGAACATATTTATCAAGACATACTTCAATTATTGTTTTTAGACAAGCGATGACGACAAAGAAACTATACACCCAGTAACCAAACTTTTTTTTAAATCCAACAAATGCTGACTTTCACCATTTTGACACACAAACCAGCCCCTTCCCTACTCTTGCCAAAACCAACAACGATTTTTTACATTAAAAATTCTCATATTATAGACTTCGGCTTTTTCATTCTACCAAGTTGACTTCTTTATGTTCAAAAACTAGTCGACAATGTTCTTCAATGTTGCTAATGTGTGCAAAGAATGAGCCTTTTCCCACCCCACACAACCATCATCAGCTTCGTGTTCAGAATGAGGAAATCCTACGCTACCAGCGGGCGGCTGAAGAGACCAACGGACGACTTATGTTGGTTCAGAAGAAGATCGAAGAGAGGGACGCTCGCATGCGCAAGATTGAACAAGAGAACGTGAGCCTCATTTCATTCATTAAGTTAATAAATTAGTGTATAGCATAATAAATATACAGTGTCTCCCATAAGTCTGGAGTCACAGTGTAAAATAAATATTTAATTTTTTTCTTTATTTTAAGGCTGGATTCGTAATTATTGACATTGGAGACTTTAGCGATAACATGTTATATTTGAATTAGAGTGGAGTAAAACATATATATGAATTTGTTGATGTTATATTAAAACACTGCATAGTATAAATTAAAGCGAACTATTCTCACGAATGCACGAAAACTTAAAACAATGTTATTGCATATTTTATTCTATTGTTTTTACTGGATTTTACTACCTACAGTTCTGCTTATAAGGTCATCCATCATATTTGTGTTGTTAAAATGAATTTGCTTTGCTGATTTAAATTGATAATATTGTAGAATCATATCGATTTAATATAGTTCATATTAATCATTAAGTAATTTAAAATATATATATTATATGTTTTGCTTAGAAAAAGTTATCATTTTTATGTAAGAATTGCGACTCAAATTACAAAACCACATAAAATGTATAAATGAAGTTCAGTTAACGTTTCTCTCTCTGGTGCACTGTAATGTCCAGCGGGACCTTCTGGACGAGATCCACACTCTGCGCAAACGCAACTACGACCTGGAGAGCCAACTGGACTCGACGAAGCAACATCTCCTCGAGAAGGACGACATGTTGCCCTCACGGAGCGGCAGTAGCAGCGTCGATATGGGCTACTCATCCCAGGTAGTTGTCCCCCCACCCCTCAGCAAGGAGGCATGATTGTCATTGAAAGAAAGCAGTTGACTATACATACAATCAAAGTTTCATAGAATGATATGACAAGGTTGGATACGTCTTGTTATTAAAATTAATACAGGTACAGACATAGTTACACACAAACAGGAAATTTAAAATTAGGTAACATAGGATTGGGTAGGAGTTGTCTAATTTGACAATACATTAATCTTAGTGTAGCATCAGGTTGTTTTAAAAGATTAGTTAGTCGTACAAGAAGTCAAATTGACCGACCAACTTTTAACCTATGCAGTTCAATATTCTCTATCAATTTAGTATATGTTGGTATAGTTTTTCATTACGCTTCTAAATATATTATATTTTGTTCTATAATCAGACGCTTGGTATATAAGCTGTCTATTTAACAACAAATATGAACTAATTAGACATAGAAATAGGCCTTCCATTTCAATGTAATCTATTAATTGTCATGCCCATATTGAAAGATTGTCTAGTTACCTCAAAATTTTGTTTCTATGATTTTATTATTATCATTTTTTATCATTAATGACTTCATAATATTTATCAATGAGCGTCAAAAACATTTTGCAGAAAGTATATGCATGGATGTAAGGGATTCATGATAGTTTTATCTTGAAAGTTTTAATACCTTTTAATACAGACAATCATATTTTAATCTAGAAACGGCATTTTCAGCTCATTTTGACTAATGTGTTACCTCATTATGTTCTCCAGTAGTAAATTGTACGAAAATGTATTGAACCAAAAGTGAAGAATTCTTTAAGTAGTAATTAATGAAAATTTCAGAACGATTGCTTCAGTAATTGTTAATAATAAAGTCAAGATTAGAGTTCTAGATTTAAGTGAGGGTAATATTTATTTTTTCATTAACAAAGTTTATCTAAACATAATATTTAACATATCTAAACTATAAAAATGTCTAAATTAGTTAAATGTTATTAAAGACGGGTGAATGGTTATAGACAGACAGGCCATTGTCAGTTTTACAATTAGCGATATTAAATGTATGCTCTTTAATTCTAACCAATAGGGTCAGTTCTACCATTCTCGTCTATAATTTAGAAATAACAATTAGAGTAATTAATTTTGTAAAAACCCCAATCGGAGATGAACGAAACAGAAAAAGTTAGGATTTTATGTATCTCTTCATCCTTTAATACCGTACTTGTTTTAATATTTCCGAGTCATTCCATGCTTTTACCCACTTTTTTATGAACGAAAGGTTGAGTCATTGTTTATTATGAAAATTTAAATTGTGATTTTTATTTTATTTTATTGTATAAAAAAGCAAAACAAAGCATTTTTTAAACATGGTTAGTAAGTTGTAATATGTTCTAATAGAATCAAATCACTAGACACAGGATAGTATATTATGAGAACAATATAGTAGCAACACCATAATATGCATAAAAATAGACTGTGATATAAACACACATAGGATACAGATAGAGAACATAAGAGTTTAAATATAATATAATAAACATATGGAATGAAATATGACGACAATGTAGTGAAATCGTAAACGAATCAAGTATCAAAAACAGTTACTAAAACAACTCAATCCTATAATCGATGTAAAGAAATCTGTAATTTTACCCTGCTTATGTTACAGTATACAACTTATGTGTATTTTGAATGCGACAATAAATCAATATAAATTATACAGATAGCAAATTGAATCCAATTTTTGTATTAGTATTGAAGAAAATGACTCAGGAACAAACAAATATACTGATTCTGAAGAAAATTCTGTTTATAAGCGTATCTTATTACGGTATAGTTTACCTAATAAAACAAGCTTTTGAATTAACATTGATTAAACAAATATCGAGATTGTGGCATTCGGATGAAGTGAAGTGAAGTTCATGCTGCGTATCTCTGAGCATTGACTGTAGCATGTAACGGGCCCAGCTTCTGCCTCAGGTATCCTCGGCCCACTCCATCGAGCTGGAACGTCTACGCAAGCAGTACCACGAGGCCGCCAATCACGTCGGTCGACTGCAGAAACTGGTCGAGGAGACTCAGATGCAGGTAACACAGTCTTGTTCTCTTCTGTCCTTACGTTGCCAAAAATTCTCTAAGGATCAATTATATTATGTGGTAATGATGGATAACTATTGTAAATTTCTCTTTAAGAAAAAACAAATTCAGCAGTAGCCCTATTATATTAATTATATTTTATACCTTTACCCTGATTATTTATTATACAATCGTAATTCAGAATGTTAAAAGTAGTTTTTTTATTATGTAATTATGTACTAATCAAAATGATTAAAATCGCTTTTTGTTAACCAATGAAAAATTATTAATTTTAAATAAAATTAATTATCCGGAATCCTTGTTTTTCACAATATCGATAAATCAACTGGGAGGTGATATATCTCCCAGTAATCGATCTACAGCAATCAATAATTGAAATTATAATAGTTTTCGTGAATAATGCAGAGTATGATTTGATTTTAATTTCTATATTATACTTTGCTTTTTTAATATAATTTTAGATAGAAAAAAATCGTTATTATTTTCATTTATTGTGACGTCGCTGGTTTTGATTTCCCAATATAGACAATGAAGCCATATTGCCATACACTAATAACCTGAAATTAACTCTATCTAAACTGATCGTTTTAATGCATGTTATACGCCGGCATGTATCATTTTCTATTATTATGATTCTTATTGCTTGTTTTGAAAATGTTGATATTGCCAAACAGTTTGTTACGAATATACAGACAACAGCGAATTCGCCAGATAATAAAAACGTTAAAATCGAAAATATGTTTTTTATCCTAATTTGAAATATATAAATAATAATGCGCCACATTTCAATCTTCAGTTTTGTTTTTTGTTGAAATTATAACTTCGCATGTTGTATTATATAAAAAGGATATTTATTTTATTATGGGTTTGTAATATCTTGTATTATATTTGCTGTTTGCATAAACAGATAATGTACTCCGTTTTTGACTAATAACTTTATTCATAATGTGATAGATGAGGAGTTTGCATAGCCCTTGGAAAATTTCGTGAAACTTTTTAAACATTTCGTATTCTATAGATGTTTATATGCTGAGAAATGGATCGTTCAATCGATATAAGCAAAATTCAAGATGACCACAGAAACTACCGATCTCTAAATATTTAGGTGGAAAATAACTTGAAATTGAGCACATTTCAGAAGATATAAACACATTACCAATAGTTAGAAAATATAAGTAGTATAGAAGGATGCGCTCTAGATCACCCCCCGCCCACGCTTTTTTTTGATGAGTCACCCCTCCCCTGTGACCTTGACCTTGACCGATTTTTTTTCCCCTATTGATCGATTTAAACTAGGTCAAGGTCGTTTCCGACTAAATCGGGGGCGGGATTCCGAATTTGGAGTTCCCCAGTCGATTAGGGAATTCCCTATTGCTTTTTAATTTTATAATGGAAGGGTGCGTATTACTGTAAACCAATGAGAATAGACTTGTTAACTTGACAGAATTCTTAAAACGAATCAGTGAACGTCTGTTAATTT
>JAUZND010008171.1:0-10051 GCA_034780555.1 Coelogynopora nodosa
GAATAAATTAGAGTGAGTGAGAGCAATCCCCTATCATTTTTAATTTCCCCAGTGCTTTATGTAAGGCACAAACCTTTATGCGCGTTCATGCGAAGAGTCAGTGGCTGCTAGCAATTACCGGTGTACTGGATCCCGCAGCCGGCAGCAATAGAGCCCGAAGCTGGGTGAAGCCGGAAGCCCAAATTACCTGTCATATGGGGGGAAGGAGAATAATTGATGGACCATATGGCAGGGTAATATTCGGGCGACTCGCAGAATAGCGGCAAGATCTGACGCGGGTTCAGGACAAGGAACCGCCACTCCTGATTCGCGGCGGCCGCTTGGGCCAATAAAATCCCCGAAAGAACGCCAGTCTGGTGGCATATCAAGGGATGCACCACCAGACTGAGGACACACCACACAAGACCCCACACAGGACAACACCCACTACACCACCCAAGGAACCCAGGAGACCGACCAGACCAAAGAAAGAATACCTCCCCAATCACCCATACAAGACTCCGTCAAATTTCCAATACAACCCTGATCGCAATCTCTCAACCAGTCTCAACCTTGATCGTCCTCTCTCCAATAAAAGAATACCTCCCCATACACCCGACTCTCAACCACCTGGTCATCGCTCTACCCCGGCATCTCCACCAGGTCATCGCTCTACCCCGGCATCTCCACCAGGTCATCGCTCTACCCCGGCATCTCCCCAGGTCACCGCTCTATACCCGGTTCCCAAATCACCGTCCCCACTCAATTACCGATCTCGAGATATTCCGAAGATAAATTTAAGGTAACCCCTTTTTACATAACAACAGTGGTTATAGGATGTCACCTCACTCACTCTAATTTAGGGTTTTTCTCAATTGTACTAATTAATGTATAAAGTGTTAAACACTGTCGACATTTATTTGAATAATATATTGTGCTTATAATATGCTATTTAAATCCTTTTACATATAATACAATACCTGAGTCAACCAACAACGGTCATTTTACTTTTGTCTAAAAAGGGGAATTCTAATGGTCAGTTTGAGTGAACCGCACGCATTCGCAGTAGAAATAGTTTTAATCTAACTCGTTTATAATTTACTAGCATAAACCGTAAATATTTCGTTTATCTTTATATGTCATATTTTAAGTAGTAATCCCCATAATACCGAGCGTAAATATTTCCCCCTAACAACGATACGTAAATATTTCAATTTTTTTAGTTATACATAACGCTATAATTATTGAAAATATCATTAAAACAAAAATTAATATAAAACTAATAAAAATTACTGATTGTAATACCCATTCCACTCAAAAATACATGGCAAATGTGTTTTTTGCCGTGTGTTTAGATGTGCGTTTTTCACACATGATGGGGTCGTTCCATAAAAACTGGCGGCTAGATGCTTTCCTACCTGAAAAAATGCAGGCATAGGAGCCAAAATAAAGATAAAAAATATTCAATTGAACGGGTGGGATCATTATATAAAAACAGGCAGCTGTATTCATTTCAACTTGAAATAACGCGTGGCATAGTTACCAAAATAAATCTAATAAATAAATCAAATTAATTTTTAAAAATGTTTAATAAAAAAGCTAAGTAACAGTGTAATCAAAGGAAGGGGTCTCTTGATAAAAACAGCTTACTAAATTCTTTCCCATTTGAAAAAATTCGCGGCATAGGTACAAATATAAAGCTAAGAAACAAAGTAATCGAATAAGGCGGCAAGAATTTAAATATTTTAAACTTAATATTTCTAACTATAAACATACCCTATGTACTAAAATATATCTAAGAAACTAATTAAACCAGTGGGGTCACTTCACCCCCACAATTCACATCCTTCACCATATGTATGGATCAAGTATATGGTATTTTTTTAAATTATTCCACAAAAAAAGTAATGTAAATAATAAAGTTGATAACACTATTTTGAAAAGGAACTTTACATTTTTTAAGAAAGTGAAAAATTATAATACAAATAGAAATAGAAAACTGGTACAAAATAGAAAATACAAAACACAAAAAAACAATAAAATACAATAAAAAATAGAAAAACTGGTACATTTAACATATATCGGTAATTTTCTAAAATTGGCTAGTTGGGCCATTGAATGTAGACACGTTTATATACATTTGAAGCAATTAAACTAAATAATATGCCTAAATATTTAACCTACATTGTATAGGTTAACCCACATAAAATAATCAACAAAATGGTAATTATCATGGTAATAAAATTATACCACTTTCTTAGTCAATCCCTAATCATTTTAAAACATCTAAAATAATTTGTTATAGTGTATTCAATAGTTTGAATTACTAATTAATATGTACAGATTTATTCAGTTTGTAGATTTTTATGAATAATGACAATTAGCCTCTACTGCTAGATTTTCTAACATTATAAGTGGACTTAGTCTTATTTTTAAACAATTATAGAAGTAAAATAAGAATCTAAATGATGTATAACTCCAAATTATATTTAATGAATTGGAGTTACATAAGTGGTTTGAAGATTATTCTAATATCTGATTATGAGTTATCTATTCTAGAAGTTCTCATACAAAGCCTGTTTCGTTCTATAAATTGTCATAATTGATTCCGATGTGTCATACATGTGAATTTTCACGAAATTATCATGAAACGTAATCATTATGTGTGTTTTCTAAAAATTTCGATGGTCTACTTCATGATTCATTTACAATATATGTTATATTTTCTTACATGTTAGGTATGATTTATCTTATTTTTTAAAAGTTTAGATTGCTTTTTTGTGATACTATTTGGTTATACAAAACGTACAATTTGAATAATATATTTTAATATGTCGTTTTGCACAAATAATTAATTATTCTCATAAATTATTTTAATTCTAATAATTAATTCAGTTAGTCATATAAGTGAATTTTTACCAAATTATAAATTCATAAAACAAATTCCCTTAATTTTAATAATTGAAGCACACATAATTAATGAGATACTAGAATGCCATTTATTATTATTTCAAATTTATACAGCAGCAGACAGAGCAGGAAAGTAAGCATGAAAATGTCAGTATTAATTATACACATGTCTACATATGCACATCCGCGGATTCACTTGTTGTATTCTGAGACGAACAAAATGTTCAATTGTTTTTGTCTTTCGAACGATTTGAACGATTACAGAAATAAAAATATTAACGATTCTAAAATTATAGAAGGTTTTAAACTTATTTCATAATTTAAAAAATTTTAACTAATTAAAAAAATTAGACTCTAAAATAGCTCATTCATAGATAAAACGCAAATATATTAATGAATAGAAATATGTATCAGGGGCATTTCTTTATAAAAAAGGGCACATCGTTACCAAAAATGTCACTTAAATATATAACTTTCATTTCATTTTTTTTTATGTAAAGGGCACATTTTATTTAATCTGAAGTGTTGGGGGGTGTGTGTGAAAATTTGTAGTTATTGACGTAGAGTCCGAAAATCCTATTTAAAAAAATGGCTGGTGGAGGTGGGGTGGACATATTCATTTACACTCTAAATTTTTACGCGAAATTTATAGAGGTGGTCATGGGGTGGGGCCGGAATCAAATTGATTCGCACTTTTGAACATCTAAAATGATATGTAGGGTTAGGGCACCAGTCACAGTCATGCGCGCACAAAATATTATTATTTACATGACAAAAAGAACAATTATTGATTTGTCGAACTGCCATTTACTAAAGTTAACTAAATGATCTAGCTGTAAACGTAGAATTATAGAAATAGATTGTCATAACAGTGATATTTTTAAAATATAATTCTTATCGTAAGAGGTTAGAATAACAATTTCAAATTATTACATAGTAAGCGATAGGTGCTGTTCTGACCCAGATAAGGTTCCGTATCTTTTGACTCGGTGATCATATTTCGTTAGTACAAAATGAAACACATTTTGCCTGCATAACATACGGGAAAATTTGATTTAAATCATTTGCTATTAAAAGCAGTCAAGATCACAATAAATTTTTAACAAAATTAATTTATAATATATGATTAGCGTCGCAGTGGCAAAAACATTTATGAAGGGAAACATTAGCTTTTCTTGGAATTAGTTTTTTGCATCAAAATATAAAGTTTAAATGAATAGAAACGATTGTCAGAAAGTTCTCAATCATTACTTTTCCCTGGTCTCATATTTTAGCCGTGTTGCCTTTATTGAGTAGCGGGTTGGTGTAAACCCACTAAAATAGGAGGATCAACAGTCACCACGTCCACATTAACTTGCAGAAACTAATAAGAAATCGATGATTACATATGTAATCATATATATTTTCCTAACAATTAAATAAAAACCAGTTCTGCATTTGTCATGACTAATCTAACCCATTTACTTAGCTTACAAATCCATAATAAACCTTAAAAAAACCTTAAACATTTCCATCCAATTGTGTAGGAACTGAGGAACCAACCATTGAAAATAAAAAAAGAGTCAACATGTCATCGATTCACTGTGTTTATTTATTCACAATAAAAATAACACAAAATTCAGCAGTGCATGCGGCGCATAGATTCCTGTTATGACGGATTAGAGTGTCGTATGCACCGACAATCATGATATCGTAGAACAAGTGAGACAAGTCCAGCTTTACATAAATGTACAAATGTGCTGCCACTCTCAGTATGTGGCACCAGTCTGTAGAAGACAGAACAGCCACCGAGGTACGTTGACAATAGGGACTGCAACTTTGGATGTCTATTTGCAGAGAAGGCTAGATAAGTCATCTGTGTTTATCATGCGCATAGCTAACATTGAATGTATATAGCGAAAATTCGAAACATTTGGTCAAGACATATTGTAATAAACTTTTATTTTGTGACCGCTAATGACCACAGAGGAATATCTATGAATAACGAAGTTAGAAATCGATAGAAAATTAAAATGATTTCATCATGGTAATAACTGAAAAGTATGTTGCACACAGATTAATTTCAGAATTCGTAACTTACTATAAACAGTCAATTTGATAGGCGCTTATTAAAAACACAATATTGTTCTGAGCTCAGATATTATTGTGATATTGTACGAGTATGGTCAAGTATTTAATGAAAGCAATTACAATTGCAATATGTCTCGAAATACACTTCTTTTTCAGATTTATTTTAAACTAATTCATTTCGACTGCTTTGAATTGCAGTATAATACATCGATACCCACAAAATCAATAATAGTTTAATATACACAAAATCAATCTATTATATACATTTAACTCATTTTATGATTTCAAACAGTAATTCACCCATTTAATTCAATAATAGTATTATATTTAGCAAAATATAATTATGATTAAATTTTAATATAAAAATTAACTCTTTGTATTGGACAAAAACACTTTCGATTGTATATCGATCTACAAATGAATACACGCATAAGAAAGAAGTCACAGATCACCAATCTATCCCCGCCACATTCAGATATCTATTATTCTTATATTTACAGATCATGTTATTTGGTAATGTGTGCAAAACACTTCCCCATGGCATAGGGGGCAGTTTTCCTCCCTGGGAACACAAACAGCACCAACGAGTTGGAGGGCAGACCTGCTCGAATTTGGGAGATTGTAGAGGGTAACTCATTCTGGAGAGAGAAAGAGAGAGTGAGTGAGTGAGTGAGAGAGGGAGAGAGAGGAGGGAGAAGTGTGTGTGGAAGAGTGAAACTACAATTAGGAATCACAATTTTTTTTAAATATAATATATATTTAAAATATTTTATAATTAATAATTTAAAATATTATTACAACATATCCAATTCAGATATGTATTTGGAGGGTATGGGTACAGCGCTTTTTTACTTGAAACAAAGTTTACAGTGAGCTTAGCGTGAATGCAGCAATGATGTTGAAATTCATTCTAAACAAGTGACTAAAAGTAAAAATAGATTCAGAGAAATTTATAACAAATATTTCGTCTGTCCAAAAATATTTACTTAAGGGGGTAAAATTATAATTTTAATACTTGTGACCAAATGGAAACAAAAAACTTTTCGAAAATGCCGGTTTGCATTTAATTAATTAATCCATAAAATCGATAAATCAATTGAAAATGTATTAACGACATCTAATTCTAGGCTGTCGAATGGAATAGATGAGTCACCAACTCACCAGATTCTTGCATCGATCGAGCTGCACAACTGATAACTGTCTCCCCATAGCAACCTGATCGAGCGCCATCCTCACCCCCTCCTCATTGCCGCCCTCTGCCGACACCGTCTCCATAGAAACCACTTTGTCCTCGTAGGCACTAGGCACGCCTGCCCAGCAGCCACCCTCCTCCTCCTCCTCTTCCAACAGGTTGCCATCGCTATGGTTGCCGCTTGCTACCAGGGCGACCGAGTGTTGGGCAGTGCGCATCATGTCGAGCAAGCTGCAGGCTGTGTGTTGGTTTCGAGTGAGGAAGTTAAGGTGGTATTGGTGGTGGTGGTCTAGACCTGGAATCTGAGGTGACGGGACCAATCAATGCAAGCCATGTGTAAATATTGTAAACTAAACGAAAAGATTATTAAAATCAATACAACTTATGTCGGAGCAAGGGAAATCTAACAGACGGGCAATCATGAAAATATAGGTAGAACTACATATTAAGGACCTATGGAAAACTTTTTGACCTAATTTTTAAAATATTTAATTAAAAAAGTATCATGGACTTAAAAATCTGAAAATTATAGACGTATAAATCTATAGCGAAATCCAAATAAACCATGTTTGAAACAACGATTAAACAACGCTTTTGATCCGCCTTGCTTCAACCTTGTATTCCATCACTAATATCATCGATTACATCTCCTGTATCATGTCATAAAATATATATTTAACAGCCTTTGTCAACCATACCATCAGGGCTGCTTCATCATGCAGAGAAGTGTGTAACCAAAGCCACGTAATGATATTGATAAGAATGATGAATAACTGATTATTTTCCATTTTATTACTGCTTTACTACAACGTCTGAGTGGTTCATTAATTTGTAAGTGTGTTTTTATGAACCCTAACAGCACCAGGAATTTTTGGAAGCAAATTTAGCCGAAGGAGGGAGGGGGGAGGGTTGTAACTTGATCAACTAGCATTTAACTTGTGCAGTTTATATTTTAAAACATTATTTTGTACTTTATGACATCATAATAGCTACAATTAATGACGTCATGATAGTTATCATTATTAATGATGTCAAAATGGTTGACAATCAAATAATACCAGAAAGTATGCACAGATCAAGATACAATTTCAAGTTTCAGACAAAAGCACAAATGATATTTGATACAGACAACAAAAACTACAAG
The DNA here is from genome assembly GCA_034780555.1 of Coelogynopora nodosa. Classification (NCBI taxonomy): domain Eukaryota; kingdom Metazoa; phylum Platyhelminthes; order Proseriata; family Coelogynoporidae; genus Coelogynopora; species Coelogynopora nodosa. The sequence goes on from JAUZND010008171.1 coordinate 7,296, forward strand.
TAATGTAGTCATTAGATAGCCTGAGAAGATTAGACCCTACGGTGCTTTTAGGGTTGAAGTCGATATGAAGATGGTGCAAGGCTTTGATAGCTGAGAAGAATAACATCATATCAACCATTGTCTATATATCAATAATTTCTTTACTATCCGAGAAAAAACATTAATCAATAAAATATCATATGGATTACATTATGGTTGTAAATTGCTGATTCACAAACAACATAACGAAATAACTTATTATCTAACATAATTGGCAGATAAATTAGTTCTTTGAACGAACTAACATATAAGCGAAATTCACCACTTACTTTCTTTTCCTCAATTGACTTCCTTGTAACTCCTGCAAGTTTAGGTTTCTTGCTCGTTGGTGTTTCCTTGACGACCTCCTCAGCTCCTCTCTTCTTCGACTGTCTGGCCTTCCCAACCTTCTGCTCAGCTATCGAGGCCTCAAGCGTCTTGGGTTCCTCTCTCATCGATTCACTTCTGGGTGCTGCAGTTACCGTTGGTATTGTAGACTCAACAGGTGTTTCCACTTCTTCAACTGCAGATATGTTCTCTTCTTGGCCCACTTCTTTAACTGCAGATGTGTTCTCCATTATTTCAACTTCTTCATCAGAAGATGTGTTCTCTTCAGGGTCCACTTCTTCAACTGCAGATGTGTTCTCCATTATTTCAACTTTTTCATCAGAAGATGTGTTCTCTTCTGGGTCCACTTCTTCAACTGCAGATGTGTTCTCCATTATTTCAACTTCTTCATCAGAAGATGTGTTCTCTTCTTGGTCCACTTCTTCAACTGCAGATGTGTTCTCCATTATTTCAACTTCTTCTTCATCAGTAAATGTGTTCTCCTCTCCATCCACACCCTCCTCCTCTTCATCATCACTGAGGAAGTCAGCATCACTGTCGTCGCCCGAGTTATAGTCCCACTCACCGGCACACTCGTCTCCAAATTTGGAATCTGGAGTGGAGCAATAAAACGATAAACATGAGAGGATCAATGCAGAGAAGAATGAAACGGAACATGGTGACGCTGTAGGTTACTATATACTGCTGCTAGAGTGAAACATGGTGAATAATATAACTATGTACATAATTCATCCTACAAATGGTCCCATATTAACATATTGTTATCAGCTTCAATACACAACAATATTAATATTTTAATCCAAATATATATTAAACTATATCAAATACTCCATATTTCTTTATGTATGTGTGTGTGTCTGTTCATATATGTGTCTGTCTGTTCATATTTCTTTCTGTATGTGTGTGTGTCTGTTCATATGTGTGTATGTGCAAATAATTGTTTTCAATTTCTTAAATCTGGTCTCCACCACAGAGCAGACGACAGGTTACTACAATAGAAAAACGTTGGGCATTGATTACTTTGCTAGAGTTTACCAGAATATACTATATCATTTATAATAAAATAATATTAAAATAATAAAATAAAAGGATCCACCCAGTAAACCTGACAATAACAAATCTATTAACTCACTGCGAGTGAGCTTCAATTGCGCCAATTCCAGAGTGGCGATAGCGTCCTCTGCAGAATCGTGACCATCTGCACCTCCTGTTTGAATCTCGCGCCTGTGTCAAGGTGAGAAGGGTGGGTCAGTCGGATTGTAAGGAGATACTTTTGTCGTTAGTTTATAATCTCACTGCTCACATGTCATAGAACCATATATGGTTAACTATAGTTAGGATAGACGTATGGTACCGTATATATTGATGTATCGTGTCTATTATGAAGAACGGTACCGTGTGTATTATGACGTATCGTGTCTATTATGACGTATCGTGTCTATTATGACGTACCGTATATATTGACGTAGCGTGTCTATTATGACGTACCGTGTCTATTATGACGTATCGTGTCTATTATGACGTATCGTGGGTATTATGACGTATCGTGTCTATTATGACGTATTATGTCTATTATGACGTATCGTGTCTATTATGACGTATCGTGTGTATTATGACGTATTGTGTCTATTATGAAGAACGGTACCTTATATTATGACGTACCGTGTATTACTTAACAAATCAATGAGTACCGCCATTCGTCAACAGGGGGTATCGTGGGAGCGAGGGGGGGGAAGAAGGAGTCTATTACTAAAACTTTAGTAATTTCTGTTATATTGAATTTATATTTTAAGAAAATTGAAATAAGAAGAAATAATCTTTTTGGACAACTTTCAAAAATGTTGGAGACCATTTTACGTCGAAATATTCAGTTATAAAGAAATTTTTAAAGTTACCCGAAGGTTTCATAAGAAACCCTAATATTACGAATGTTTCACTACTTAATGATATAATGAAAACATAGTGGTAGACATGTGTTTTGCATCGATTTTATCAATAAAACGAAGAAGATAGAAAGAATGGAAATAGATGTTTATATATTGTTTGATAAATCAATACACTGATGACATAGAAATCAGGTAAAATTAGACACATTCAAACAAATACGAGGAAAAACACGTTGGCCTTAGAACATATTATGTGACTGACTGAACATGTGCTGAAGTCATCTGAACTATGCCAGTAATGGTTCCACAGATGATCGATATCCAAGGGGTTTTATAGATGATAAGGATGTTGTAGTCATGACAATACCAAACATATGCAAATCAGGGTGTCCACACTTTTAGACCAACATAATTTTAGGATATTTTGAAGATTTTTTGTAATATTAGATTATTTAAAGACAATTTTTAAGCAGTTCAGCATTACTTATTAATAACTTTTGTGAA
>JAUZND010008172.1:0-10051 GCA_034780555.1 Coelogynopora nodosa
TATTATTGAACAAATTCAGAACAACTTTTATCGATTTTTGGTTGCTGATATAATATATAATGTAAAATCAAGCTTTAGCATAAGAGAGAGAGAGATATATTACCAATTTTAAAAATATTTATATTTAAAATAAATATACAGGGTGGTCGTAAAGTATCACAAAATTATATTAGAAATGATAATAAAATGAACATTTGAATATTTTTAAACGACAATGTTTCTGGAAATTTCTTCGAATCTGCGATGTCTGTCTTTTGTTATTATCCTGATGATATTATGTTGCAACAGTATGCATTATTTTTTGTCAGAGATATTGAATTTTCCCAACCAAAAACAAATCCCATTAAAGCTACCCTTCATTCCTTTTCAGTCAATTGCTCCATCCCCTCACGCGCCTTATTCCGGTGTTGGCAACGTGCCTAGGATGCCAGTATACCCTCCAATACTACCTAAGGACCAACAACAGATGGCCGGTGACTACTATCTGGGTCCCCCTGGGTCATCCTATCAACAGCCGCCCCAACAGGGGCCACCGCCACACATGCCGGGCTCTGGTCAAGTGAATACGCCGCCGCTACACAGTGCTTCAGTCAGTCCTAATAAGCTACCGGGAGAACCTGCAATGCAGGATGGCGATGCCACCGAGCCTAAGCCTAAAAAGAAACGACAGTATAAGCGACGTAAACTCCCCGAAATTGCGAAAAAGGATGCAAAGGAGGCAGATGCAGAAGTGGACAAGCTTAGTCCAGTTAAGGATGAAACTTCGACATCAACACCAGTTGCAGATAGTGCCGTCGCTGTATCCGCCGAAGAAACTGTTCCTGTAAAGAAAAAGCGAGCCCCTCCAAAAAAAAGGCAACCTTCCAAGAAGAAAGCTAAGGTGGATGAAACAGTCAATAGTGCATCAATTGATGCTACTCTTAATGAATCGATTGCGGATACTTCGGCGATTACAATCCTTGCTACCGATGCAGCTGACGGGGACCTTGATTTGACCATTTGTGTGGACACTGTTCCGGATGAATCTGTGGTAGTTGCTGCGCCACCAGCCAAGAAGAAAAAAATTATTAAACCAAAGCCTAAGCTTAAGAAAAGGAAGTGAGTATAATATGTATATATGATAATAGAATTTATTTTAATTTTGAGTATATTATATAATATCACAATAAATTGATATATTTTATAGAGCTTCAAATCTGAAGATGTTAGAGGTGCTTATAATAAATAAGTACTTTACAAAAATTGAATTGTAAAGATCTACAATCATTAAAAAAATCAGGTTATTGTACGTAAACTAAGTGACAGGAAGTTCCATTGTTGCGATGAAACAAAATGGAATTTTATGTATACTATTCGTCAAGTTAAATTTTTACGTGAATTTTCTTCCGATTTTAAATATTTTATTTAGTTTTTAACCAGATTTGTAACATTGTTTAATTGAAAAGCATGTAATTACAAATACTCAATAGTAAGCGGAATTTACCAACTTGTATTAATGTTTGAATAATTTTTGTTATCTGAAATGGATGATTTAAAATTTTATTATTATCATATTATTAACTTAATTTTATTAGCACATCATACTTAGGTGATATGTCAGGCAAATTGTTTTTTGTCATTGCTATAGTTTTTTTCTCTATTTTTCAGGCCATTACCCACCTTGATAAAAAAGAAACGTAAATCACGACGTGGCTTCGATTCTGACTCAGATCCTGAAAACTGCATGACTACTTCTAAAGGAGGGAGCGCTGATGCTACAAAAGATAAGGCTGAAGCAATCGCAACCACCAGCAGCACAGCGGTAGGAAACAATTGATATATCACAAATATCGCTGAAATGAGTTATTAGCGCGATAGGTACCATTCATAGAGATTAAAATTGTTGTGTAAACTATTTATCTAAACTTAACTATATATATATCGCGACTTTGACCTATACTATTATATTATGATAGTATAGGTCAAAATCAGGATATAAAATAGATTGTAATGTATAAATAGGTTTTCCATAAATGTTCAAGTCAATTTCTGAGTTAACTTTGAGCTGTGCGCTAATTACAATTATAGGTAAAATTAATTTTATATGTCGTTATTTTCGAACGGAGTTTTGTAAAAACGGAATAAATGTCCCCATGTTAGTGGCTATTTTTTCCAATATGACAATTTTGTAAGTCAATTTATGAGAATATGTATACCATTATTTTAGCTATATTATTGTTTCGCATTATAGATATTAATATCAATTATTGCCAGTAAATAAATGCCGTGACTCATAAATAATATAAAAACCTTATATTGATTAATTGAGTTAAGGAGAAAGTTGTAAATATAAATAACACTATCAAACAAATTAATAACGTTTTTCTCAAATAGACATTTTATTATCGAACTTTTGTATATTTAAATGAAACTATGATACAAAACGAATCGCAGCCAATATTATATAATCTATTTTAATTAAAATATCTGTAACTAAATTAATACGTCCGTATGCTGAAATTAAATATATAAAAAATGTACTTGAGTCTAAAATTAAAAAAGTTCTGTCACTTCAAAAATATTAAGATAACAATTGCTGCATTATATAATTCTCATGATATGTATACTATAGTATAGAGAATATATTATTGCAAAACATAAAATCGTCAAATTTTGACTAACAACTACATGCATGCCCAACTAGCGACGAAATATTGAGATACAAAAAGAGGAATTTTATGAAAGTTAGAGCCTTTAAATTAAACATTTTAATATGAATAGCTTCTGAAATACGCAGATTGAAATTATTGTTAATTTATTATTATTAGGCTGAGAAATTATTGGTTAAAATTAGGCCATTTTAGAATTACAACAAGCCTTGCAAATAAGCAGGTGATCATCAATGACTGTGTTTCCCTTGTACTGGTTCATCCATTTGTCTTTTCGGATTTTTTTAAACCAATATAAGAGGGATCAGGATCAAATGGACACGAGAATTTAGGAGTTTTATATTTTTTGAAATTTTTAAATTATGTAAAACCACTTACACTATTACCAAAATTTACAATTATTAAATTACAAAAGTTAAAAATAACTTTTTTTAAAACCTAAGAAGCTTTACTAACATAAAGAATTAAAATTGTGTCTAGAATTGGTTCAAAATTTAGAACTAACAAAATATTTAACACATTGATTTAAAAGGGATTACATGAATTTCCCCAATTTCACATGTAAATTCTATATTTTTATGAACACTGTTGACAAAATTTAAAAAAATAATATCTGAATTGTTTATAAAAGCACAAAATATATTATCCACGTAACAAATACACAATGGGTGAATGTGGTCTGTTCTGCTAATGTGAGCAAGAGTCCAAATACATCAGTTTGTGTAAAAACAACCAAAAGTAGTAAGCCGTATAAAGTGTTTTTATCAAAAGGAGGAGGAGATAGAGAAAAATAAACAAAATCACAGGCTAAACCAACAGTTTCTAAGAGGGTAAAAAGGGCAGGCTTTCTACGTCGAAACAAATAAAGGTGTCAGATGAATTAAATAATTTAAAAAATGTTTTAGTAAATTCATAAATAGAATTTAGAATATAAGATTCATATGGGAACAAATTTCGATTTTTTTGTTTGTAGATATTTTTTGATAGTCGATATTTATATTAATATTGTGTATATATAATTTAATTCTCACTAATACATAAAAAATTCTGAAACTGCATCCCATGAAATACCTGTTTTTGCAATTATATGTTATTATTTTTTATATTCAGAAACGACGCTCTGAACGAGTTACCTACCGTAAGAAATACTCTGAAGTTGACATGGGAATTTTCTCCGATGAAGATGGTGAATTTGCAAAAGAAGAAGATGACATTGCCACAATGCAAGAGACTCGAATGGTACGTTGTTTATATTGTTATATTTAGAGTATTTGAGTATTGCATGTTTAATGAACACTCTTATTAAAGATAAATTTAAATAGATGAATTCATTAGGAAATGTAACATTATTAGTTAATCCAATTATATATCCAATTGCTTCTAATTACTTATTCGATTATAGTTAACTAGATTAATATAGGTGGTGAAAGAAAAACCCAATTTGCAATATTATGTTTAATCTGGATTATTCGCTAGTTGTTTTCTTGATCTATTAAAAAATTTAATAATAACTATATTCAGGAATTGTGCAGAGAACCGAAAATCCTCTCATTTGAATTTTCTATTTTAAGGCTACCCAAAATTCTTCGAAAAGAGAGCTTTTAAACACTTTAATTTTTCATTGGGATCATGAAAATGAATCATAAACTAATATGATATATTTTTTGCCTGCACAACCATTTTTCAAAATAATAAATATTTTCATTTCAGATTTCATGAGATCTCATATTTTATTCTACATTTATACTTTCTATGCACGTTGTTACAAACACTGATCATCCAATCAATGATAATCTAACTAATCCATCCAACTAATGATTAAACTGATCACGAAACAATTACCTTTCATGTCAATTTTATAATTTTATAAACTTTTTGTTAAACTTTGATTGAAATACACAAGTTTTCAAAAAATAATATTTTTATAGAATTTTTTACCTAATACTATAGATTTTACATGATAATACCCTTGAATTTGACATACATTTTGATTTTTGTTACGAACCCTGTATATTAATAATCTTATTTATTTGAGTAGTTAAAATACACAATATATTCGTCGGCTATATGATAAACTTGCTTATTTAACTGTTTTTGAAGTTTTTAGGAAAAATGGAAACATATTTTTTAAAAGATAAAAAAAATTAATTTAGAATACATTAAAAATTGTCTTTAAACTGCTATTGAATTAAAAATATGATATATTATATAAAAAAGATATGTTATTTGTGTATATGGCAGTGATTTTTTATTTAATTATATTGTATTGTATGTTGGTTGAAACCGCATAATATTATTACACAAAATTGAGCGAAAATTATTCTTAAATAAACTAATATTTTGAAATTACTCATTATGGTTAACTACTCCTTAGCTTTAATAATATCGGTTTATAAAATATTGTGTTTTAAATAATATTTAATATTATATAATATATGAAATATAATGTTTTTTTTCTTCAAATATCCATAACTAAACATAAACTAATTCCTTGTTAATAAAATCTTGTTTATGGAACTTTTTGCCTAATAATTTTACTTTATTTTATAATATATCACATATTAGAAACGCCTTCTTAATCAGTTTTGAAAATGTGAAGTGTTTACGGAACTTTTTGCCTAATAATTTTTCTTTATATTCACATAATATTAGAAAAGTCGTCTTAATCAGTTTTGAAAATGTGAAGTGTCATTATATTGTGTTGTATTTTTTCATTATATTATAGTAGTACATCAGAGATATCCAACGTACTATTACTAACGGATCCCTTGTAATGTTATAGAACACTTTTTAAAATCTTATTATGATATCTTTTGTAATAAAAGCTTCTCCCAATTAGGAATTACACAACTTACTAGATTTAAATGATTTGTACGATCCACCGTGTCTGCTAAAATGTTGTAAATGCCTTTATGTTATCTAAGCGTTGATAATCTTATTTTCTATTTTTGGAAAATGCAGTTAGTAAAAGTAGCTGAATCGAGATGTTATCCCCAAAAGGTAAACGTCCATAGGAGGCCCACCATTAATTATTTTCGTAATATATTGATGCGAAAATCTATCACTTTACAAAGAAAGTCTTCCGACCAGTCCCTATACACTCACTAGATGACGGTTATAAAGAAGATTATCTTGTAAATTATTAAACTCTGCAGCTATGACTGCTTAGGGGAAGTTTTAAAAAAGGTAAACAATCATGATTATATTATCGGGCTAAGTAAAAAAGTGTGTTAAAATTTTATATTATCTTTATATGTGAATCATTTACCTTCTTATCCTCTTATGATTTCATTTTACATTGGTTATTTTTAATTTTTCAAGTGTTTTTTATTATACATTTTATAGATTACTTTTCTACTTAAGATAATGTACTCCATCGCCGAGAAAGTATACTCACTTTTTGTTTTATTGATACTGAATTTAAGAGCATTAGACATTTTCAACATTGATGGCGACATAAAGTAGAATGATGGGGCCAGTAGGTCCAATACTGCACAACTAGATTTAGTCGAATTTAATTGCTATTATTGTGACTTTCAAACATCCAATAACATGATACTAATACAGTGGTAATGGTTCCACTTTGTCTGTGATCAGGAGGACGACACTGAGGTGTCCACCCGTGTTGTGGAAAAGATTCTGAGTCATCGCACTGCCAAACGGACTGTCCAGCGTACACGTGAAGTGGAGGACGGCAAGCCTGTCACCGAGGACGATGTTGAAGAAGAGGAGGAAGATGTCGAAGAGTACTACATCAAATGGAAGGGATAGTAAGTCCTCTGCCTAATAATAAATTAATAAAAACGTCCGTCTTATTATATATAACGAGGCTAGACATTGTAATCTGTTTAATGTGTCGTTTCAGAGATTACTTTTATAAATATGCTTTTATATTGATAAGTCAGATTAATATCGATTGATAAAATAGGTGGTACATTGAAATAGTATTGTCAAGTTTAGTAAGCTGTGCAGGACTGAGGTTAGTTTTTGTGTTCAAAATATGATTAATTTGTGATGGAGGTAGCTAGGTAACATATAAATTAAGTAACTATGTAGTTGGTTTTGAAGTTTACAATATCCTTTATTATCATTAAACTCCCATATCTGTTGTTGATGTGATTTCATTTGTGTTTTTTAGCTCCTATCTTCACTGTGAATGGAAATGCTCAGATGAAATTGATGACATTAGGATGCATCTTAAAATCAAACGCTATTTTACCAAACAAGTTAAAGAGAAGAATGAAGATGTAAGTCATCAACATCATAATCTTTTATTAAGTTTGTATTCTTAAAATCTATATTTATATATTTCAGGATGAGGAAGAAGATTTATTTAATCCCGATTACGTTGAAGTCGACAGAGTTCTCGACGTAAAAGTCTTTCGTAATGATGTTGAAGTTGTGCAAGAGAAAAAGAAAAGTATTAAAGGAAAAGAAGACGAACAAAATGAAGAAGAAAGTGAAAAGGAAATCGAGAAATCACCAGTTTTGATTGAAGGGAAATCAATCGACACAAAGGAAAAAGTGCCCAAAAACACAGAAATCGAAGGTTTCGAGGCTTCTGAAGATAAATCTTTAGAAGCAGAAATTGAAGTACAAAATGTTGATGAGTCTTTGAATCCTGTTGATAATGATGTGTCACACATAACAACTGTAAAGGTAACTGAAAAATATATTCCAGCCAATGAATGTTCTCCTTTAGAGTTTGCCGTTAAAGATAATGATGAATCTGATGCTCCATTAACGGCGTCAAATGTAAATAAAAATTCAGATTCTGAATCACATTCAGAGGATGTACAATTAGCAGTTGCTAATGTTAGCGAACATGATTTAGAAGAAGCTTCAGCTGAATCCAGAACAGATAAAGAAGTAAATGATATTGCTGCGAGTAAAAGTAATATTGACAATAAGTCTGACGAAATTCCACCAACTGAGTCTGACGAAATTCTACCAACTGAGTCTGACGAAATTCCTCCAACTGAGTCTGCTATGAAAAATGAGTTAGGTAAATCTGTTCAAGAAAGTTCGGATTTGAATGATACCATAAAAGACGCAGTAAATGTATCTCAGTCAGATAAAACTTCAGAGGCTCATTTAGATGACGAGAAGAAAGAAACTATTGTACAGATTGAGCGTTCTCCGTCTCCGGTAGAAGTAACCTATTATTTGGTTAAATGGCGAACGTTACCTTACGAGGACGCGACTTGGGAGCTGGCGCAAGATGTCGACCCCAACAAAGTGAAGGAATACTTTCGCTGGAAAGAAGCGCCTACCGTTGAATCTCGTCAAATTGAGCGCCCAAGCAAGGCAGAGTGGCAAAAGCTCGCCGATCACAAACCTTATAAGAATAGCAACCGTCTCCGTGACTATCAATTGGAAGGCATAAATTGGCTCACGTTCTGTTACTTTAATCATCGCAACTGCATTCTTGCCGATGAAATGGGATTGGGAAAAACGGTACAGAGTATTACCTTCCTGATTGAAGTGTTTGCTTATGGAGTACAAGGCCCATTTCTAATTATTGTGCCTCTGTCTACTGTGGGCAACTGGCAGCGTGAGTTTGAAAACTGGTCTGATTTAAATGTGATTGTCTACCATGGTAGTTCAACGAGTCGGAGTATGCTACAGGAATATGAAATGTTTTACAAGGACTCTAAGGGACAGCGACTTAAAGATGTGTACAAGTTTCATGCTTTAATCACAACTTATGAGATTTTGATGACTGATATAGAATTTATCGGTCAATTCGATTGGCGTATTGCAATAATTGACGAGGCACATAGGCTTAAGAATAAGAAATGCAAATTAGGAGAAGGTTTGCGGTATCTTGAATTGGTAAGCTATTATTATTTGGCCTACTTATCTTCAGTATTTTAAAAGTTGAGGGTTTACTGTAAATGTATTATATACAGATATATTTGATAAATAACCATTTTAACGCAAGCGATTGAATATTTGTAATTATTAAAAAATAATCCTTTTTGAGTAGTATCATCGTGAAATATATATTTTTCTTCTTTACAATTATAGTTACATAATATGTACTGTTTTATATGACCGCTACTCACCCGAATTATATATTCTGCTGTATGTATGTAATAACCTGTATATAAACTCAGTTGTTATGTCATATCCTTCAACAATATCATTATTTTAAAATATTTATGATTTTGCGTGAACAAGTCAAATATAATAACTGTCATGAGCACGTCGAATAGTTCACTTTTATTGTTTTATTTTTATATCACCATTATGAATATACGTTATAAAATATACACACTTATTAAAATGAACCAAAGCTTAATATATATATATATATTAATCTAAATAAGTAAGTAAACATCTAACTTAAATAATTAAATTAATTATTTAAATAACCAACAATTTGAAATAATACTAAAATAGCATTTTTACTACTTATAGCTTGTTTATATAAATTACAGGGTGCGTACAGACCACAGATCTTTAAAAATATATGGATGGTACAGTAAAGTATACTTTAAAGTAAACTATAAAGTAGCAAATTATTAGTAATTATTTATTATTATTCAAATTACAATTAACATTGTACATCTGTTCTAAAAATCGATTTTCATCTCCAGGAACATCGCGTGCTGTTAACAGGCACTCCTTTGCAAAATAACGTCGAGGAGCTCTTTTGTTTACTGAACTTTCTGGAGCCCAGGAAGTTCCCCTCCCCAGATACCTTTTTGGCCGAGTTTGGAGATCTCAAAACGGAAGAACAAGTTGACAACTTGAAGAGTATTCTCAAACCAATGATGCTTAGGCGACTTAAAGAAGATGTCGAGAAAAGTTTGGCTCCAAAAGAAGAGACTATCATTGAAGTATGCTTGTTTAAATAATCGAAAATAAAAGAAAGTGTTACATCTTATACCATCTTTCATCTTAGCCGCAGTTTCAACATGTTATAATTTAGTAGATTAAATAAAGTATACTATAGAATAATTTGATTTTAATTTCAAACATCAGTGTTATGTTTTTACCTCTGTCTATAGTTCCACATTCATTACATATTCTATTTAGATTATAATATTTTTGCTTATTTTTAATAATATTTAGCCTTTTTGAACTCCATAATAAAATAATTATAATTAATAGATGTTTACCAATTTAAAGGATTACAAGATTGATGCAGGGCCTTACTAAAATAAGGGAATGCAAAACAGGAAATTACCAAAAAAATATGAGGCGAATGAGATTGTTTACATTAAGGGGAAATTAACGAACTTTCGTCATTGCGTAAAATTGTGCGAGGTATCTAAATTATATTCCATATAGATAGGTGTAGGTTTCCTGAAGCAGCACATTTTATAAAAATAAAATAGAAGATAAAGCACAAGCTGCTGTAAAATAAATATATTTTTACATAAATTTTCGGAAGA
>JAUZND010008174.1:0-10050 GCA_034780555.1 Coelogynopora nodosa
TTGCTTGTGTCGAGAGGAGGATCAATAACATTGTTATGTACTATATTAGCAGAATCGGATAGCAACCATGTGATAAGCTCGGTATCGGAATCCATCTCATCAGCCCTCGGAATTTGGCCATCGTTAACAATATTAGTCGTATCAGAAACAATATTTGCCGTCTCAACCACTTCATAGGAAAAGTTAGTACTCACATCTTGCAACGTTTCGATGGGAGGATCGATCACATCAGGATAGAGAGAGGCCCACAATTGATCTATAGCGTCTGGTTCGGATTCTGCATGGGTTGTGTCGAGTCGAGTCACATCAGGATAGAGAGAGGTCCACAATTGATCTATGGCGTCTGGTTCGGATTCCACGTTGCTTGTGTCAAGAGGAGGATCAATAAAAAAAAATATTTTTTTTAATTTTAAATTAAAAAATTAATTTTTCAAAATTATATTTTTGGACATTTTCGGCCAATCAGAAGCGAGTATGAGTTATTTGGCTAGTATGGCTTCCTATTGACCGATTTGAACAAACTCAAGTTCGAATACCACAAATTCGAGGTCACTGAGTTCGATTTTTCTACTTATAAGTTGATCAGAGCTTTAGAAAAAGAAAGAAGAAAAATTTGGGGGGGTATGGTTTTTGTTTTGCCATGACTCATGAATGACTCATTAGTGTGGTCGAATCGACCCTTCCTATACTACTCAGTCCATAAAATATTTGCCATTCTAAATCTGTACACTTTTGAGATATTTACTATTTTTAAGAGAGATTTATAAAATGTAATATGTGAGTTAAATCAGTTTCACTATTAAAAATACATTACTTAGGTATTATATGAATAATACATATTATTATTAAAATTTAATGAAAAATGTTTAACTGAAATAATATTTATTAAAAAATTATATAATTATGATAATGACATGTAAATTGTATCTATTCATAAATATTGGTCCCTGAATGTCAAATATGTGGGCCTTGCCTTATATAAATATATTATAGGATCACCCATAATATTAGCTATATATTATAAATAAATAACAATACTTTAAAACTAATTATATAATTCCATTATAAATTTTTTTAAATATATTATTATTAATGTAAAATAAATTTCAGTTTCTCCAGAAAGTATATTTGCATTCCATTAACCAGTCTGATGACAATAAGTTTTCGAAGTGGTTTTATTTATCAATATTACATAATGTATTAATGTAAAAAATTCTAAAATATAAACTGAAAACTATAAGATCTTTGTTTGGAATTCCTTAGTTTGACCAATATTCTCTAAGACTAAACTAACAGTTTATATGTTATATATTATATATTTTTGAGCTGTAGTTCTATTTGCTCGAAAGACATTGAAACCAACGGCAGTGTTTGGCATGACATCTGCCCATGTAAACTTCCATATAATGGTTGTGGCATCAAGAAGTACATGATAAACTAATTCATATCCATACTAAAATAATAGCGGCTGCCATTTGCTTGTCAATTTCAATGGAATTGAGCAATTCATTTAAGCTTGTCCAACGTTTTTAATATCTGAATTTGTTATATACAAAACTGTTTGTAATTTAAAAGTAATGCTATTTTTTAATCATAAATTGCTAGAAAAAATATTAAAATCGTGCTGAGCGTGAAGTATACAAACCAACTACATTAACTATTACTGAAAACATTGAAAACTAATAATATGATTTATTTATTTAATATATATCAACATGTTGATATATTTACATTAAATGTTATACTATATAATTATTATGTAATGTATTTATATATTACTTAATTATTTTAATAATATATTATATACATGATATGTTTCATCAGATTCAGTTTACCTGAAATTCTATCGGAGTGCAATTTCTCTACTTTCAGTACTTTCCTCTGTGATATAGACAACTATCTTAAAATCATTGAGCAGCAACAAGAACTCGGGTAATGGACTGTGAGCAAGCCGAGGCTGAAATTAATGCCGATGGTGAGTGCGATGGCGAGTCTCGGGCCTCACTCACTCTCACCAACTTCCTCTTTGGCAATGTGAACAAGCGTGGGGAACTAGAGGACTTCGAGGGCAATGAGGAGGAGCGTCGAGCCATTAACCAGCTCGGCCGTTGCCATGTGACCGAACTGGATGAGACAGTGCACAGTGTGATCGTTGGGGATGAGGGGGGCGCGGCGGCTGGAGTCGGAAGGGGAGGGGGGGCAGCAGGTGATGACAAGTTGTCCCCCATTGACGAGGCGGAGGACTACTATGACTGTTCGGAGGTGATCGCAGAAGAAGTGGACAGCAAGGAGCTGGGAGGAGATTCGAGTAAAGTGGTGATTAATCTGGCCACACTAACAGCAGAGACAAAACTCGAGAAAGGAATGGATAGTGATGAGGCAAGTCATAAATTGCATTATATAATAAAATATATATGGTAACAAAGATTAAAAAACTGTTTAGTGTTACCCTAAGGATGCGTTAATTAAATAGATTGAAAAATTAAAAACACAAAATTACTATAACATACGTTTCGGTTTATTGTAAATCTTTTCACTTTTTAAGCAGATAATAAATAAATTAACACAACGTTAATATAATTATGATGTTGAAATTTGAAAAATATAAAATTCAAAACAATATATAATAGATAGATCCTTTCAACGTCGATTTAACAATACTAAAATCAAATTAATCAGATCATTTAAATTAATTTAATAGATATAATTTGGTGGAATTAAAAAATCAAATGTGTGCGAGAGTTATATTTTAATAATCAGACCATCTAGAAAAAATGGTTTACACCACTAGAAGGCTCGTCGAAATCTGACCACTACATACATTAACGGAATTTTTTAATTATTTTTTAGAAAATATTTTTTTCTTATACAACTGTACGCTATTTATATCTCGATAACCAGACGACCTAGCATTTTTTACACCATTAGAAATCTCGTTGTAATCTGACCGCTAATATTATGAAGGTACATGAACACAATTTGATGTTTGAATAATTTCTTATCAGGATGATTATGACGAACCGGAGCCAACAACCACCCAATCGAAATCAGTTACGATAGAAAACCAACCTAGCATAACTTCACAGTCTGCGACTCTACCGCTCAAACGCTCACCGTTGTCAGAACCCTCCGATGAGTATTTGACTCCCGTGTCCCAGGACAATGCTACCACCGACCTAATACCGGTAACAGAAGACAGGGTTCCTGTAATCCAGCAGCAGACAGCAGTCTCAGCGCTGACCTCTGTTGACAACAGTTTCACTGGGAATGGTTCTGCTGTAGAGTCCACGACGAAAGAGGTGTTCCCCAGTTTAACCGTGGTGGAGGCTGCGGCAACTTCAATGCCGCCGCCCACCTGGCTGCCGCCTGGTTCGTCCGCGATTCGCCCGCCGACATCTCCGGGCAAACTACCCAACTTGGCGTCAAACTTGTCGACGTCCTTTACTCCTGGCCCTGCGTCATATTCTGTTTCACCTGAAGTTGTAAGTGTTCAAGTGGACAAAACATGCTATTTTGTAAATCTAGTCTTTTATATTTATTTATTTATAAAGAAACATTACTAGTTAAGTATGCATCTTAACAAACCCCTTGAATATCACTTTCTGATTGCTTATTATTAACCCGATTTAATGTCAGTGTTTGTATATTTATCAGATTATGTTGTCGAATTTATTATGTTTTTATGTTATTGTGTTTTATTATGTTATTATGTTATTATGTTTTATTATGTTATTATGTTTTATGTTATTTATTATGTTCGAATGTTGCACGAATTTGTGATTGCTTGTTTATTACTATCCTTTTCTCGATATTTATATATATTTATATGTTATTGCCTAACAACTAGTAATTTCTATGTAGATAAAATATAATAAATGGTAATATATAAAAATACATAGTAAACAGTATATAAAATATACTACAAAGTTAACAAAGACGTCAACACTACATCATTTTAATATACTTTATTTTGTCCTCGGCCCAAAAACCTCTTAAGAGCATACTACAATATATAAAAACCATTTAAATTAGTAATATCATTTAACTCTATAAATAAGAACGAATTACTAACACTTTTCAGGATAGGGACACTACGTCTAGTTTAGCTCACTTGTTATTTTTATATGCCACGAAGCGATGTGATATTGAGTGTCATTCTCCCTTATCATAACTCGTCAGCATCCGGTGCCCATAGTCAAATCAGAGTTCGGCCCAGTAGAGCCCTCCTCAACCCCAACTCTCTCAACAACCGTACCACTTTCGATCACCACGGAGACGACTCCCCCACAGGCTGCTGCTTCTCTCCTCGTCCCGACTTCATCGACCTCGATATCATCAGCAGCAGCAGCAGTTCCAGTTCCCCAGCAACTTCCCCCAGTAGCAGCGAGTGGTGTCGTGACCAGTCCACTCGACGAAGCCGCGTCCACGCCGGGTGCGTAAAGTAGCCTTGGAAATATGTAAACGTTCTAATATCGTATTTATTAGTCTATTGCATCTGTATTGCATGAAGAAATATTGTTAAAGAAGCTTCAGTATTTGATCACCTCGTGCGTGTTACATCCCTATGAACCCTGACTTCCACAGCGTCCAATTGCACTCCCGCTCTCAATACACCGCTGGGGAACATGATGCCGCCCGAGTTTGCCGGGGTCGATATTTGCGACCTTTTCCCCGAGTACGACCCCGACCGGACCCCTCGCTGGAGTAAACTGTTCCGGCCCGTACACCCGATTGCCCTCTACAAGGCCTCGGAAGAGCCGCTTCCTGAGGATCCGCTTTGGAGTGACGACAGGTAACTGTATGGGTAGGCAGCAGTTGGCGAAATGGTTACCAGATGAAGTCACTATTAATAAACTAAGGATAAATTAATAGTACACAATTATTGATTCACACCATTTTTGAAATAATTACCAGGTAATTGCTACATCGATAAGGATTAAAATAAATCCTGCATGATAATATTGTCTATTATTTTTAAATTAGCACTGGAATAAAAAGTAAAAGTTTTATTAAATATAATATGACGTGTAGAAGATTCAAAATATCGAAAGATGACCAGTCGGACAAGTAAGTGATCGAGGTTTTCATAGATGTTGAACTAAAGTCGTATACCTTCTTCGAAGATTAAATGATCATCAATGCTTTGAATAGGTAAGAGTTTTGTAATTTAAAAAATAGGATGTAGTAGTAAAGAGATGGTTAATTCAACATTTTGTTTCAGCAATTTCATCATTTCAGTTAATTTAGCTAAGTAATATAGTTTCAATATTTTCAGAGATTTTGAATTGCTTCTTACAATTTTTATATATAACAATCTGAACGTTTCACGCTGTTATCATTAATATGTTTATTTAATAATATTAATTATATACATCGTTTATTCTACGAATTTTTCGATTAAAAAATTAATACAAACTATTCTAAAGCATTTAACATATTATACAATAGCATCGCAATTTTAAATTATTTTAGTTTGAATACTTTAAAAATATTTTTTATAGAAATATGTTAACAATATTTTAAAAGGTTTTTAGAAAAAGACATATCCGACTTTAGATGATTATTTATATTTTTTGACGGCATAATTTGTACGGTCGTTTATATAATGTTGATGCGGCGTTACCATAGCAACACATTTATTAAAAATACAGCTTCTTTTGTTTTGTTCCATTGATATAAACAAAAAACATTCGGTCAAATATAAGATTAAATACAGTAAACCTGCTTAATATATTAGAATAAAAAATGTATTCAAATATTAAAATGAAATAGCAGATCAGACCCAACATCTGTCGAATAATTTCAGCATTTCGTAGTACTTTAAAAGACCAGTTTGAATCTTAATATAAGAAAGATTAATTTATAAACACTGATTAATGTGATAAACATACATGTTTGGCGCAGTCACTTCTCATCCAATTGAGAATTGATATAGTGCTTCTTATTTCACGTTTGTCCGGAAAGTTGTGTTACAGTCACACGCCCTCCCTCCATCCCTCCCTCGCGGGCAACATAGGGAGCACATCTTCTATGAAGGCCTCAACCTGGGCCGTGTACCCCAGCCCGAGGAGATCCTCCCCGATGACATTATCGAGCTGCGTCGAGTGGAGGACTCTGCTGCCGCGGGCCAACGGGTGGACAAGAAGGGGGGTGGCCATGGCGCTGACGTCAAGGGGGAGCATACTGGTGGTGGGGGGAAAGGTGACCAGTCGGACAAGTAAGTGATCGGGTTTTTCATAGATGTTGAAACAAAGTCGTATACCTTCTTCGAAGATTAGATGATCCTCAATGCTTTGAATAGGAATATTTTTTTAAATTTCAAAAGTAAGATGTAGTAGTAAAGAGATGTTTAATTCAGCATTCGCGTCTCCATTAAATATATGAATTTGCTTAAATTAAAAATGTATATTCAGTATAAGAAATAGGTAACAAAATGATTGTCGTTTTAAAGGGAAAAGGGGTATTTTATAATTTACAAAAAATATTATTTTAATTATTTAGTAATCTTTACTCCTGTTAACAGAACGACAAACAACCAATATGTACATTCTAACAGCTTAATCTTTTAAACATAGAACTCAAGACATAATGATTTCAGTTTTGTTGCCATCGTACAATTTGTATGTAGAACCCCAACTTGGCGGAACGGTCCTGCAAAACTCTGGTACGATATGCTGGGCCTCCCCAAATCGGCGGACATCACCAGATTCCCGCTGGTGGCCCAGGTGCCCAATCGTACCGCAGCAGCCGCTGGTAGTGGTGGTGGTGGTGGTGGTGGCGGCAACTTTGACCAACAGCGAGCTGACCAGGAAGACACGGTCAACGGTGATACTATGACTGAGCAGCTGCGGCCGGATGCAGTGGATGACGACGCTGTCGCCGATAGTGAGAAGACTAAGATTGAGAAAAAAAGTACGTTTCACACTCTCAGAAGTACAATATAACTGTAATAGTTTATCTATTCTGAAAAATTGATAAATAAAAATGAAATTTTTCAAGAACTTTGTCAGAAAGTTTAAAAAATGTAATCACTCTTTATAACTAAATATTTTTTTCAATCTAGTCATTCTAATTATTATCGCTCGTAATTTGTTTGATTTTTCTGTTAAATACAGAAGAAAGTGAAAGTAATGATTAGATTCAACTATTGCTCTTATAATGAATAAATTAACGATTTTGTAATACGTTTTTACTGCTATACATTGATTCATCTGAAATATATATTAGAAAAGTGTTTCTGTTTATTTATAGAATATACTCAACTTTTTTGCAGATCATATTTTCTAAAAAAAAAACTAATATAATATTGATACTAACTAATAATAAGGAATTCTTATTTTTAAATGATATAGTTTTTAAGGTTTTTAGCATATATAAATAAATACCAGTGATGCTACTTATAAGTAGTAAATATAATATGGTTATATTAATAAATTGAATAAAACCATTCCAGTGGCTTTGTGTTCATATTCATGTAATGATCGTAATTTTAGACAAATTCAAGCATGTTAAGTGTTAATTTACTGTAGAATCTAAATTGGGTAAACTTTAATAGGGTGTCCGTGGCCGAGAAAAACCTGGAAAATGTCTAATCCATCGGGAAAACCTGGAATTTGGCGAATTCAATGGAAAAATCGGGAATTTAGCTATTTACAGAATGAAATTCGGGAATTGGCCTTGATATTTCTGTTGTGTGAATTTTTTTAATTATCTGCTGGCACATGCACCATATCATATTACCTTATAATAAATGTGACTTTTGTCATTTTCAACTAACATAGCTTTTTTTGCTGCATACTCGTGAATTATACCTTTTTTAACTTCTTTTACGCCAAACACAGTCATTATGACTGCAGGGAATTAAGAAACCCTGGCTTGCTGAGCTGTCATTTTTTGCTCATCTTGGTAGAGAAAAACTGGGAAAATGACAATTATTAGCCTGGAAAAACCTGTAATTCGATTTTGAAGATAGCGCGGACAGCCGGCTTTAATATTAATGTACTTTTATGTAATTCATATTTAAAAATGAATAGTTTACATCAAGGTGTCGCAACACACTTAATTCACTGAAGGTTGTTACAAATACAAATCAAGAATATCACAACAGTACTAAAGAACGGTATATTCACCCTCTGACAGGGTCCACCCTATCGATCCGGATCTCGGCGGAAGCGCTGCACCCAGTGAACCAGGTGGCCTGGGAGGACGACATCATCTGGGACTCACAGGCCTGCCAGTCCAAGATACAGGCCAGTCTGCGCGCCAATGCTGCATATGCGGGATGGTTCCCTACTGACCTCTACAGAACTATGGCTAAGTTTCAGGTGAGCGGCTTTATTAATTGATGACTCATGTATTACTTGTAGCAATTTACATAATAATATTATATCCGTAATTTAATTATCATTTATATTCATATAAAAGAAAATGATATGTACAACACTAACTAATCAAATTAATTAATACGATACTATTTTTGATTGCCGTTTTTCTGATCTTTTAGTTACTCGTTTTAGGTGACTAAATAGTGCTTTCTTTTATATATTTTGATACTGTTTCAATCATTTTTTTCTGTCCATCAATATATTTGGCAGTCTTAAAATATCGTGTAAGTTATATGTTAAAGTTAGTAAAATTAGTAGTTTAATTAGCAAAATCATTTCACACTAGTAGTCTGACCTAATTTTGAATGTCAGCGGTATATTATTGTGTATTTTTAGATTACTCTTTTGCATTAATATTTATACATAATATAATTATTTCATTAAACTATTAATTGAATTGACACGTATCAATTTTAGTTACCATTGTCGGGTTTTTCCTGACGACAGGAACAGGTTACTACAAAGTACCCTAACCCAATCAACTCCGATATCAATGTTTCTACATTGTCTTCACAATATTTACTGTACTTTTATTTACCCACCACACCGGGTAATCTATTGTATAATACTACACTAGTATACTTGTAAGAATTAGTCAAAGTTCATAAGACTATCAAACCCTCATAAGAAAATCATTTCTCTTACATTAGTAATCGTTCCTATTACAAAAACAGACACACTTGATTGTGCCTCTTCAAGAGCAGCCCCTTATGTTTGCATTAATCTGACTCTTTAAACTATAAGACACCTGTCTGCCCAATATTTAAAGCTAAACCGAAACCGTTTTATTTTAATTCAGGTCTTTTTTAATCAATTCGGAGCAGCGCTGTATAGAAATGAAAACATTATTAATAATTATTCATATTTTGTTTTCCTGAAAATATTGCATTGCATTTCATAAAAATAATATCGGATATTATGATGTGTGAATATTTAACATTAACAAAATTAAATTGAACTAAAGTAATTCCTAAAATGAGTCATGCATGCTATCCTAAGAGTCTGGTCGACACACCCCCCTCAGGACGCCCACTGCAACAAGTACCCGGGCATCTTCCCCTCGACCGCCACCGGTTCCTCGAGTGACCGCGCCGACCCGGCCACCTGGCGCAGCATCTTCCCGGTGGAGAACGACCTGCTCATCTCGGGCGCCTGGGAGGCGGACATCATCTGGGACGTGGCTCGCCTCCCGCTGGCCGCGCCCGCCCTGCTCACGCTGGACCGGAATGATGAGACCCTGATTCTCGACATGCCGGCCGAGGAGGAGGGGGTTGGTGAGGCCGGCGGCGGTGGGGAGAAGAGCAAGATGCTGCCGCCGCTGGCAGCCGGTGGTAGGCCGGGCTTCCCCGCTAAACCGGGCAAACTGCTGCGGGACAAGGAGAGCTCCAAGGCGAAGCTCATTCTGGGACGGGTGAGTGTGGCAGGCCCACTGTTGTTGTTGTTGTTTTTTTGTTTTTTTTAAACCGGCATTCTCGCCATCACGTCTCACCATGTGAAGATTACGAGTCTCCCGCCATGCCTACCGAAATGCCCTATACAGCAGACCTGTGTGATTAACTTGACTTACTACTTGAGAAGCAGTTAACCAACATCCACCGCAGAGGGCAAAGCAGCCACAGCAAGAGACGCCGATGCACAGACAGAAATTCTTCCTAACGGAATGATG